>VUJU01000314.1:0-123037 GCA_009835225.1 Aphis craccivora | reverse complement strand
CACAACCATGAATATTTGCAAATTATTTTGTAGGTATAATTCATAAAAATGTTTGTATAAGTAGCTAAGAGTTGAAAATTCAATACGAGATTTTCCATAAGTTTAGCCTATAATAATTATAAAAGAACTTAAATTCTGGTGTATTCAGGCCATTAAAATATAAACCACCTTTTCACCAATCATTCGAAATGATATCCTAGGCTGACAAATTATCTTCGTTCAGAATCGTTTTTCATATACAATGATACCTATCATTGGATTTAAATTTAACTCTCCTATAATATATAACAGGAGTGGCGAACCTTTTTTGGGTCAAGTGCCAAATTTATCCAATTAAGGTTTTAAAAAATTTTCACGTGCCCAAAGGAAATAACATTTTCTTAGGATAAAAATAGGAATATTATAATTTTTAAACATAATTTATAAATTTTAAATACCTAGCATAATTTTTTATAATTTTAATTTTTCGCGTGCCATTGAAATTTGACCAACGTGCCACTTCTGGCACGCGTGCCATAGGTTCGCCACCCCTGATATATAATAATGATCCATACGGCACCTAATGTACAGCAGAGCGGTACTCACTTACCAGCTTTTTTTATTGCAGAATAGCTTAATATATATATAAAAATCTACAGCTGGAATAATAATTGAAGTTAAGTAGGTAGGTATTTACATAAAAAAAGTAAAAATAAATTGGTTTATTTAGAATCAGAATGACATGAAATGAATTTATGTATAAAATTAGATTTCTATCTCATATATACAAAACAAGCATAGGTATGCTATAAAATCTGAGCCCTATAATTATTACTGAGTTCTATTAGTAGGTACCTATATTTTATTATATGGACATTGCTATTAAAATGATTTTTTTTTTTTACTATAAGTAAAACGATATAAATTAAAAATAACAATTTTACAATAATACAACAATTTAAGCTTAAAGCCCTTAGCCCATAGTAATAAATTATTATGTTATGTATCTACTTACAATAATGATGTTTTATAAAAAATAATTTTACTTGATTTATGAACAACAGTTAAGAACAAATATTATGATTAGACATATAATATTCTATTAGATTCTGAGCGCAGCGATGAATGTTTTAATTGTATTTATTTTACAATTTTGTGTTTTTTTTGTGTCTGTTTACACAAGAACGTGTCGAAATAATGCTCCAATTTCAAACTTTGGGGGTGGTTTCCGATGGCAAATACTTGAAATTTTCACCAAATGTTTATGTTAGTGTAATCTATATACAGTTAAATTTTCAATTTAAGTTTATAATAACCTTTTATATTTTTTTATTTTCATTTTTACCAATATTTAAATATTATGTTAATAGTTACTGTGTGTTTTATAACACCTACCTATTTTATTCAAGTTCAGGAAGAATATCATTGATAACTATAAAAAATACTACTATTAATACATAATACCAAGAAATTATTCCAACTCTTAAATCTTATAAAATTAAGTTTATTCCTTGCCATTACCTCAGTCCTTTTTATATTATATTTAATATTTATAATTAATTGTGATTTTCAAGAGCTAATAGTTTTTTTGTTATCAATAAAATTTATTTGGCCCAATCAAAATACTTGAAAATTTAATACAAAGTTCCTCATAAGTTGTTCTTATAGTGATTAAAAAATTATAAGAATACATAGGCACAATTTTTTTTTATTAGAATTTGAAGTTCAAATATTGACAAAAATTCGTCACAACCATGAATATTTTCAAATTATTTTGTAGGTATAATTCATAAAAATGTTTGTATAAGTAGCTAAGAGTTGAAAATTTAATACAAGATTTTTCATAAATTTAGCTTACATTAATTATAAAAGAACTTAAATTCTGGTGTATTCAGGCCATTAAAACATAAACCACCTTTTTCACTAACCACTGAAAATTATATCCTAGGCTGACAAATCATCTCCGTTCAGAATCGTTTTACGTATACAATGACACCTATCATTGGATTCAAATTTTGACTTTTTTTGAGATATTTTAAGACTACTGACATTTTCGATTTTCTTGAGAAATTTCTTTTAAAGCGTCGATAAAAAAATTTTGGAAGACCAAAAAATTTTGAAAATTTAATACAAGGTTCCATATGAGTTGATCTTATTGCAGCTAAAAAAAATTAAAAATCGTTAGTCACAATTTTTTTTTATAAGCGTTTATAGTTCAAAATTTTACGAAATCTGTCGAAAACGCGAAAATTTGCAAGTAATTTTGAAGTTGAAAAATCATAAAATTGTTTGTGTTTATAACTAAGGATTAAAAATACAATATTAATTTTTCATAATTTTTCCTTCAAGTAGCTATAGAGAAAACTCGAAGGATCAATATAGAAAAAAATTTAAGTGCGTTTGAATTTTAAATTTTTACGAAATAGCGTAAATGCTTCAAATAAAAAGTGACAGGAGTTATATAGACAGTTTATAGAGCTATTTATAGACATTTAAATTTTGGGTATTTTTTTGTTGTAATTCTGTTAAGGTTGTCCCCCTAAAAATTTAACCAAATGTCCGTCTATGGTATAATTGCGACAATGACTTCGCTATACATTATAATGTAGTCATGTAGAGTGGATCACATTGTAATTAATGTTTACAATTTTAATTCAATGATAAATAGTTGTAAAAGAAAAATTAAACTGAGTAGAAATGTCAACATACATTACTTAGTTTCCCTATTTAATTATATATTTACTACTGTCTTATTAGTTATTAATTAATGATACTGCTATTAAATAGATTACATTTCACGCCATATGCAAAAAAAAAATATATTTTTATAAAAATGGGAAGTTTAAGAGTGGTTTAAAATTATAGAAGTAATAAATTATAATATCATTATAAATGTAAGACAATTTATATTTGTAGATACTAGATAGTAGATATGTGTTGACTATTGATATAATACTAAACCAACATAAAATTACGATAGATAGCATATTGGACTAGTACCAATAAATGTGTTATATTATTATTTATTAGTATTGTAGTAGGTTAATCTAATTTTTTTCGAAAACATTGCGCTTATTATATTATTAGTATTTATTATTTTCTATTGAAATATTATAATAATTTATATTTTATACGTAGGTACCTTCTTATATAGGTACAGTTACATATATTACACCTACAATGATACTTTTAAATCCAAAGTTTTCGGAAATAATTAATTCAATCTTCTATATATTGTTAATAGTAAAATAAATTACCTATTAATTGTTATTAACTTACTAATTTATTATATATAACAAACATTTAATGTTATACAATCATAAATAAAATAAATTACCTACTTTATAGTTTATTTTAATACAATACTTCAAACTTTATTGATTACTTATATTATATAGATATCTGATATAGGTATCTATTGGTACTTTCAGATTTTACTTACCGTTTGATTTTTCCACCTTTTTTTTTTCTATAAGCTGCTATTGTTTTAGATTTTACTCCATTTTTTGTGTTCATTTTATTTATCAATAATAAAGTATATCGTATAAATTAGTTCGAACAAGACACAAAACGGTGTAGGTGCAATCAACAAATAGCAATCCGTATGGCCCCGCGTACTCATTGACACATGACAATAATATGTTCATGTTGTAAATATAATATTATCAAGATAATTATAATAATTTTTAGTGTTTTGACTTTTGGTAAATATACATGATGTTTATAAATACAACTTCCGGCACAGCGCACCGCGAGCCGTGATGGTAGTAAACCTGTTCGGTTATGCAGGTAGACGGGTAGTAAAAGGGTTTCACTCACACTAATAATCATTTACACTACTACATACACACAATATCGTATGAATATGGGACAATATGAGAATTAGGTTGCCAATAATTTGCTCCTTAATAAATAGCCGGCACCGGGGGCCTTATAGTAATTTCAAAATATATAACAATCCCAACAAAAACACTACGCCAAACCCCGTGTAAAAAAACGCTCAGTATAAAAAAAAACCACCTCAAAAAGTTGTGATATCATTTTATCGCTATGTATTTAAATTACATAGGAATAGATATATTATTATCATTTATGTTGTAATTTACTGCTAATAAATTGAACTTAGCTGGTGACATTATTTAAAACTCATGAGAACTTATTTCGTATTGAGTATACATGTTATCTTTGAAAATGAGTGATACTAATCAAGTGTTATATAAATTGATTGTTATAAATTACTAATTAAGTGTTATAATTTTAAAGTCACCAGCTAAGTTCAATTTATAAGCAGTGGATTTTAACATAAATGATAATAATATCTATTCCTATATAGTTTAAATACCTACATAGCTATAAAATGATATCACAACTTTTTGAGGTGGTTTTTTTTTATACTGAGCGTTTTTTTACACGGGGTTTGGCGTAGTGTTTTTGTTGGGATATCACTAATTTGTTTTTATGTTATTATTATTATTGTTGTTGTTGTTTTTGTAATCATTATTATTAAATATTATAATGTCATATGTATATTATTATATATTAAACATTTAAGGATTTAATTATTTTTTTTTTACGTATTACCTAACTGGAAACACCGCCACCGCAAGCGCTGTAGCGCGTTGCGCAGCCGAGTAGAAACGTCAAACCAGCGCGTACGGTCAGTGCGTGTGTGTATCTCCTCAGTGGGCGGGGAACTTCATGCAGGCTGCAGGGAATATTCTGGAATAACATTTTCTTTTTTACCATAAAAATTCATAATATATTTGGCTATAACTTCATTTATAATGTTCAGATCGGATTAAAAAGTGCAGCATTCTCTTCTACGGAACATTTCCATTAAGATTGCTGCATTATCAAACTAAATTATTCTACAAGAAATTAGATATGCATGGACAACTATTTTTTTCCGTGATTTCCGATGCTTCCTGAAATTATACCCGGCAGTTGTCACGCGTTGTGATTGCCGATGCGTTCATTTTAAGGCGTTTTTTTTTTTATACTTCGCGCGACCCTGCTGGGTCGTAGGATAATATGAATAAATATAGTGATAAAATAGGTTACTCCTTCCATTTATAGTTCATATGTGCATGGGAGCAGCAGAGGTAGCATATGCTGCCCCTGGACTTTCTTTAGGGCTACCGCGGCTGGCAAATATTGAATAGTGTTTCATTTACAACTTTAACTATGTACCCATTTAATTTTTAATTTTTTAAATAAACAATATCTTCAGTTTTTTATCTACAGATTCAGTTGATGCAGAGTATAATTATTTTTTAAATATACATTTTATTTAATATTGTTATTTATGTTTGTTTATTTTATTATATTATTATAAATAATAAATATTAACCATAGGCTTGTAGAAAGATACACCTTAGTACCTTACTGTATAACTTTTTATCCAAAAAACAAACATATTATACAATTTTAATTTTGATACCTAATAGTAAAACAAGTAAAACTGTGGGCCAGTTTTAATGGTGAATTTTAAAAATGGGCCGAATTAATCTTTTGCTGCCCCTGAAACCGGAGTCTGAGCACGCCTCTGTTGCAGCAGTCTGCAGTGACCTATTCAATAATGAGATACATTACGACTTCTTACTTCTATAGGCTATAGTGTACAGTATAGTGATGAATACCAACTTTCTCCTTTTTTCCATTTGAATTAAATAATAATTATTATTCAAAATTACTAAGTCTTTGTTTATAATTTTGTGATTATTTTAACACATTTTTATATATTTATGATGGTATCTATAGGTTTCAGTTATAGTACATTAGTACCTAACTTGTAACGTCATATAAATCCAGCAAACTAGGTTCAAATAATAAACAATACTGTAATATCTATTTATATTTTTATAGTTGTACAATAGACAATAATGCAATAAATTTACATAATATAAATGATTATTTTATATAATTTTTGAAATTAATAAGATAGGTACCTCCTATTCTTAAGTTATTTAATTGCACGCCCAATTGTCATAAATGACTATTTGCTAATATATTAAGAAAACTTGCACGATGGATTATAATAATTAATAGGTATAGTATAATATATGATTTTTAAATATTTATTTATACACACATAAATAAATGTAATTAATGTAATTAATATATCATCAACTACAAAAAAAAAATAAGTTACTAATTGGTAATTAAATGTTAGAAATAATAAATTCATGCATTTGAATATTGATATTTTCCAGTAGTATTAAGCGCTAAGTAATGAAAAAATTTGCTTCAAGGTAACATGATTCAATATATTAGGTAGTATATTAGGTATATACCAGATCATAGGTATGATATTTTATCTTGCATACACTAAATGCTTGTATATTCAATGGTTATTTCGGCATAATTAGATAAGTGAATTAGTTATACGTTTCTCATTATATTATTATTATTATTATTATTATTATTCTAAGCAAACTTAAAAGTGTTTTTTATTTAAATGTTAAGTTAATAATTGAATAGTGTTAGGAACATACAAGAAGCGCATATATTTAAACATTAGGTATCTTTGTACATGAACTTATGAGCTCTGTTCATTATATTTAATATCAAAATATATTATTTTTTTTATAAAAATATAGTTTAAAATGATAATTTGATCGACACACAAAATTACTACTTAGTTATAATAAATATAAGAAGATCAACTGTTATAAAACATATAAAATATTATTTTAATACAGTAATAATATAAAATAAAATAAAAAAGACTAGATTATGTGTAGTAAATAAAATAAATCAATGATATACCATGTAAAATTTTATTGGTGCAAATTATATACCCACATAGTTAATATACGAGGGGTTAAAATCCAAAACATACTATAGCCAATAAAATATCTATTTGAAAAACAATTTCCAGAAACTTCTCTTCTAGAAGCATTAATTTGATTGAAGCCAATAAATGTAATGTACTATGAATAATTATTGATTTAAAAAAAATGCTATTTTAAAATGTACTTACTATTAACATAAATTTTATAGCAATATTATGTACTACATTTTGGAAAAATATTAAGAAAATAGTTTGTTGGAATAATGTTTAGTTTGGAAAAACTATTAAATGTATTCCAAAATAAAAATATCATTAATTTCTAAACATTATTATGAATTACTATAAAGTGTACTTAAGTATTTAAAAAACAAACAACATTACAGACAAATTTTTAAAGGGTTTACGAAAATCTTAAAAGTATACAATATTATATCATAAGGATAGGATATTTCCTATGAATAAGTTATTATATATTTACATTTATGTTTAGCTACATTTATTATCATTATAATAAATACACTATTGATTAAATCAAAATCTTCTTCATTGACTTTTATAATTTTTAAATATTGCCTAGTACTTTTAGTACTAGATTAAATACTAATTAAACAATAATACTACATTTTCTATTTATATAAAACAATTTACAAGAACAATATCTTTTTTTAGTATATTAGTATATACATTGAACACTACTCGTTCAAATTTTAATTTAGACACAGCTATATGAGTATTATAAATAAATACATAAATGCTTCACAGTTTACAGTAAAATAAGTGGAATTTTATTTTGAAAAAAGTTTAAATTTTTTATTGTTATAAGAATATAGGACACTCTTTAAATTACAAAAAAGATCTTATTTAAAAATAAACCCTTAATATAGTTCCTTAAATATTCTAAACTTTAAAATTTTAATAAATTCATCATCACATAAAAAAAGAAAGAGCATGCTTGGATATAAAGTGGTACGCAGAATATTTTCATGCAAGATATCATATGAAATTACATAAGTAAATAATTGCGTTTTATTAAGGTTTCTGTTATAAATTTTTATAATAGATAATATTTAGCAAATTAGCACAGATATCACGTTATACTACAGATTTAGGAAAATTAATTTGTCATTACACTGACATAAAATAAAATGTAGAACCATAAAAATGTCTCAAGGGTCATAACCACTCTTTTGGTACCATTTATTATAATCTTACATTTATGAAATATATAAAGTTAAAATCATAATTGACATGGGGAAAAATAGTTATAAATAACTAAAAGAATTGAGTAATGATAGGGATGCATGGAGAACTGCAGCAAACCAATCTAAGGATTGAAAACTGAAAGAAGAAAGTTAAAATAGAATAAAGGAAACAAACAAAAAGCGAATTAATAATTGACTATTTTTTTATTTTTTTACTAAGACAAAATAAAACCAACGGTTAAAGTGTTTTTAGTTTATACCTTATGTTATAAGTACAAATAATTTATACCTTGTTTGAAAAATCATTAATTATTTCTGGAGGTGGTAGTGGAATAGCTTTAGGCACAGATTTGATCTGGTTTGGTGGTTTTTGATGAATAGTTTCTTTAAAATTAATTTCATTCATTATTTGAGTGCTTTCATAAACAACATCAGGCAATGGTGTATTCATTTGAACCTTATAAAAATAAACATCAAAATAAATATGTATTAAGTATTAAAAATATATGTGACTTACAGGAATGAGGGGTGTATTTAATTTATCTCTTTTATCCAATTGCATAGTTATATTAGGTTTTGTAAGCAGCTTATTTAACATTGGATATTGTGATGGTGAATGATTATTTAGTTTTGATAATCGTTTTAAGGCAAATGGAAGAATAACAGTTGAATCCATTGATGGATCTGTTTCCGAGGGTACTGTCAATTTTCTAGGGCTCTTCCACTCTTTGTAATTTATTATTTTTGAATCTTTTGTTGAAAATTCTAAATTTTTCTCAAACACAAGTATCTCTACATTTGATGGAGAAACCATGCTCAAAGCAGAATTAAATTCTTTATTGAATAATAAATTTTCATTCAAAGAAGTTACTGATTTCATAGATGAACTTGAAGATGTTGGAACATCACTATTAAAATCATTAGATATTGAAATAGAAGGAATTATCTCCGTATGTTTGTTAAATTGAGTAGAAATATTGTTTTCACCTATTAACCTTGAATTTATTATCAATGGAAGATTTTTTACAATTGCATCAACAGATGCTGAAGTAAGTGATTCATAATACTTATTCATATCAGACTCAGTCATCTTAATAGCTGTGTTATATTGAGTAGAATTTGTTATTTGACTATTTAATAATTTTGGTCCAAATCTTGAAACCATAATATCTGGACTTTCCATAATTAAATCATTAGATGCTAGAGAAGAAAGTTCATTATATTTTCTAAATTTAGATTTAATCTCAATACTTGTGTTATTTTGAATCAAATTAGATATTTTCCTTTTTAATGATTTTGGGCTTAATTTTAAATCTTTTGAAATACATGATACTGGAGAAAAATTTTCATTTGATTCAATCATTTTAATATCAGAGTCAGATTGAGTTAAATTGTTTTGTTTGGTATCAAATGGTTTTGGACTTAATCTTGAAATCATTACATTTGCTGGGATATCTTTAAGTAAATCAACTATCAGTGGTATAGAAGGTATCTTCGTTTTTACTTCTTTAGATTTTCTTGTCCTAATATCTGAACCATATTTGGATAAGAAATTGTTTTGACGATTAAAGTATTGATATAATTTTGAATTTTTTGAATTTTCTAGTGTAACATTACTTTTTAATTCTGTGGAAACTGAAACAAAAATTTATGATTAATTAATTTTTAGTTTTTTTTTTTTTTTTTAACTATGCAAGTATGTGTTATTGTTCGAATAAAATAGTTTGATTTACCTTTTTTCTTTAGACCAAAATTATTTTCTTGCTTTTGAACTTCAATATTTGTACATAATGTGGTATCCTATAACACAGTTAAGACATTTTTAAGTACAACATTAAATTGAAAAGAATAATATTTTTTTTTCTATATACACAGCAAAATTGTATGGATAATTATTAATGTCCACTTTAAATAGTACACTTAATTATTATAATAAATTTAAATGAAAATTATTATCATTTAAAATATAGGTTGGTATAAAATATTAAATACAATAAAATTGAATATAATAATTTGATTTTTAATTTTATGTGAGGAAGAAGATGAAGCAGGTGAAAAATTCAAAACTACAATATCATTTTTACAATAATAGAAATAAAGGAATAGTAAGTGGCTCTTATTGTAGGAAAATTATAATGATAAGAATAAAAAGTGTTCAGAGTAAAATCTCATCCAATCAATAAAATAATAATACCAAGTACACAATAATAATAATTAAGAAAAAAATATACGGTATACTGTTCAAAGCACTATACAAATAATGATAGTTTTATTGTTGTGATTATTATATTATTTTGCTTGGTGATCGTATGTTAATAAAAAAATAACTAATAAATAATGGCTAACTCCAATACTCCACAGTCAGCTGTTTCTTCAACAATTGCTATTTTAACAATAATGTGTAGTAGCATAATTGACTGGTATGTATGATATAGAATCTAATTTATCTAATCTATAATTATAGATTATTATGACTACACAATTATAGTTGTTAACAGACAACAGAAATGAAATTGTAGAGCAGTAATTTATTTTGTCTTTCAATATACATCTTACATAATATAATTTACCTAGTTAAAGATATGGAACATACTAACACATTGTTCTATTGGGTGTTATTATTGTTATGTTACAATTCTTTAGATATTATTATTTGTTTAATAAAAATTTAAATAAAGAATATTCAAATTTACCTTTGCTTTTTCATTTATAACACTAGTACGTCTCATATTTCTATCACTTCTTGTACTATTTACTAATATTTTTATTTTATGCTTCAAACAATCAAACTTTAATTTCCAATGATCGTTGCGGTTTTTTAACATCCGAACTTGACTTTTAGTTTCATTATTTCCTTTCATAATTCGAATTAATACTTTTATCAATAAAATATTTTCAAATACCTAAAAAATCAATAAACAGTATTAATTAAATATTATCTAAATGTAAAAGCTTATTACTACCTTAATTCCTGTCGAAGGATCACTAAGTTTTTTTAAAATTGTTGACCAATTTTTTTTATTATACAATATGTGGTACATATAATCTTCTTGCACTAATTTTAATTTTTTAATTTTAATATTAGTCTCTTCATCATCATCATTGTAAACTGCATTATAATTAGTGTCAACAAAACCAAAACTATTATTGTCATCATCATTATCACTAATACTTTCATTTTTATTATTTATATTCTTTTTCAAACGTCTTTCAATCATATTATGTGTAATTTTAATTGAAGGTAAACTATTAACTGTAGGTGTACTTATAATTTCAGCTGCACTTTCAATTGTTGGAGTACTTAACATTTTAGAAGTACTTATGATTGTAGGTGTACTTTTAATCGTAGATGTACTTGTAGTAGTATTTGTATTTATAATTATAGGTGAATTTTGATTTGTAAATTTTGAAGTGTATTTTCTTAGTTTAACTTTTGAAGAAATTATTTGTCTACAAGCATTTGTGATTAATGTACTTTTATGTTTTTGTTTATTGGTAGTCTTAACATTTTTTCTGTTTCTTTTGTTTTTATAATTTCTCAGAGAAAATTTATTATTAGTCAATGTATAATTTTTTTTTTTAATATTAGTAATCAAAGAATTTTTGACTTTTCGAGTATTAGTAGTAAAATTACTTATTTTTTTGTAAGTGTTAGTAGTAGAAGTATTTTTTTTCTTATGTGTATTTGTAAGTAAAGCCCTTTTATTTTGTTGAGTATTATTTTGCTTATTATTGATAGTCATATTATGTTTATTTGGTGATGTTGCCCAACAAATTTGATTTACGTTTTTGAGCTCTTCATCAAAAGAGTAGCTTGTATGATTTTTCACTGCGCCATCTTTTAAGTTTACTAAAATCTAAAAAAACAGTATTAAAATAAAATTAAGGTCAAGATCAATAACATAAAGACATCAATATAGAAAAATAACCATCCATTGATTTTAACAATAGAATTTTTTTTTTTTTTTTTTTAATTTAAATTGATAGTTTTAAATACCTAAATATATTTTATAAAAATAATTGTGAATTATTAATAATAAATTGGATATTTACAATATTGTAAAAGCCATATCTGATTTTATTAATATGTTCAATTATTTTTTTTCACCATGACATAATTCAATTTCACTTGTTAAATTTAAGTATTATTTAATATACTATGTATAATTGTTAGTAAAATGCATGTCAAGATTTGCGAACAAACTTGTATAACTTATTAAACAACTAAAAAAGTCATAAATGAGCTTTACTTCATTAATATTAAATATTTTTTTTTCAAATAATTGCTCTTGATTAATTAATTGTATACATCATACATGCATATGTTATAATAAAATTGTAGTTCATTATTTGATGTTTTGTATATATGTAAAAAATTAGACACAGTTGACTAATCATCATGAAATGTATATATATATAACAGTTTTATATATTACTTAAACATTTGGTAGTAAAATGAATAAATTAGTCAATACTCAATAGTGATAGATTACAGTATTATTACCTATGTATTAATTATATTATGTTACTATATATTTTAATAAATAAAGCCAATTAGCATATTTTTATTTTACTATAGCAATAACATAATATTATTTAGGTAGGTACATTGCAATATTTTAATGAATATAATACTTGAGTAATTCCAGAATTTAAAAACATGGCATAATGATTTATAACATACTATGTAATATTTTACTTGTACTCATTTAAAGTCTTATACAATACAAACAAAAACAAATCTTCTTAACCACTCAATAGTGTCTATTTATATCAAAAGAAGCTGCATTCAAATCATAAATTATATGCAACCAGTGGCGTATCTAGGATTCATTTTACAGGGGTGTTTTAATATTTAATAGTGTCATGGAAGGTAGGAGAGGAACTCTCACCGCACCCATAATACATTAACACAAATAATATATTGATATAAATTATTTTAATTGTGAAAATTATTATAAGTATGTGAAAGTTATATAAAACATTTTTATTAGAAAGCACATAAAATAAATAATACTAATACTAAGA
Source organism: Aphis craccivora (assembly GCA_009835225.1). Classification (NCBI taxonomy): domain Eukaryota; kingdom Metazoa; phylum Arthropoda; class Insecta; order Hemiptera; family Aphididae; genus Aphis; species Aphis craccivora. The sequence continues at coordinate 110,035 of VUJU01000314.1, read as the reverse complement.
CAACAACTACAACATAATACATACAGTCGATGGGGGGTGTTCTAACACCCATATCAATCCCCCCTACTACGCCACTGTGTGTAACAATTATAAAATGTAAAACTTCCTAACAACATGTAGGAAGTCTTATGGTGTTATTATTTTAAGTTTTGAAATAAAATAATTAAAAATTCATCTATTACATGCAATTTAAAAAGTAAATAATTAAATATAAATTTAAATAACTTACTTGATTTTTGTTATCTTTTAGTTCTAATTTATTAAATGGATAATTTTCAAAATTGAAAAATGTATCTATTGAGTTATCATTTTTCATTATTTCTTCATATTTTTCTGTGTTTCCATTTTTATAATCAAGATCAAGTGGGTCAGTCAAAAAAATTTCTTTTGAAGAAGCACAAAATCTGACTGAATTATTTTTAATAGTCTCAGGTAAGTCAATTTCTTCAAAAAATGTGTCCAAATTATTTGGTTTAAAACAGGTATTTTTACTGAAAAAAAAAAAATAAATAAAAACAATGAATACAATTATTGAATATTATATTATAATCTTTTAAATAAATTTGCAATACAAAAAAAAAAACAACTATTTTGTTTCTACAAATATTTACTATTTATAATCTACCTAAATATTTTTGATTCTAGACAGAACAACAAATGACAAATGTATTAATTCTAATGTGTTTATTTAATTTTTTTTTTATGTCTATAGTAAGTCACTGTAATGTAACAATTTGTTAAATTTGAATTTAACGCCACATTATATTATCAGTCAAACGGTAAGTTGATTTATTTTTTTCAACAACATTGTAATTTGTATTTATTATATTATTAATACCTAATAATAATTGATACCATTTTATATATTTATACTATTGTTATTATCTTTTAAATCAGTACCACTTAACCGTAAGACAGTGTAAATAAGTTGTATATAAATATTAATTACCTAGAAATAATCAACATATTTAAAAATTAAATCATGTAAAGAAAATGCTAATCTAAATAACTGGGAAATTTTCAAGTATCTAATTTTTTCCGAAAATATTGCATTTATTAAATATTAGTAGTTATCAACTTAATTATTATAATAATTTAGGTATAACAAATTAATTTATTTTACAAATAGTAATTTTAAGGATAAATAGGTAATGCCGTAAAAATTTGACACTTATTTTTGGCTACAATTATTTGGTGAAAATTTCAAATATTACCTACCCATTGTTTTTCAGTAATATCGAAAAAATAAAATTGTTTAGTTAAAAATTTTTATTTTACGCGTGAATATCAAATTTCATAAAAATTTACCTAACTTCGGATGCTCAAGAAAAATTAATTTAACTATCCATTTTTTTTTAATAAAGATTAAAATATAAACTACAAAGTATCTTAATTTAAATAACCTCGAAATTATTGTTTCCGATTATTTATCGAATTTGTTGAAAATTTGTTTTGTGTAAATATTCCTGTTCTTTATCATTTTAAATTTACATTACATTCGTATTGATTTTATAGGTAATAATGAGTTTTTTTATCAATTTTTAACGGTATTAACATATTATTATAGTAGGTAAGTATTATTATAATCTATAATATAATGAATGAGACTTTTTCGAAGACTACCTAATTAATAATTCAACCTACCGTATAACTAAATACTAATCAAAGTAAAATAAACAACTATGTTTATAGTAGGTATGAAAACGTATAAAAAAAATTTAGTAGATAATAAATAAGGCTTACGGATCAATTTTACCTACTCGTTTTTCAATTGCAATGAATTCAAATTTAACACAACCATACCTACTAAATAACTAGAAACGACAGAGTGGTTTCCTACTTTTAAATCCTGAACATTTGATCCTACAATTCAACAGCAATAATAGTTCAACTTTAGTGATAAAAACAAAAAAAAATCCCATTACTTTTCAAAATTGTTAGTGAAATTAAGCGGCTCTCCAGAAAACTGATTTATTATTATAGGCAGAAAAACTTATGAGAAATTTTGTATTTAATATTCAAATCCTAAGTGTAAAATTTATAGTGTGTAATTTTTTATAGGTAGACGTCCAACTACAAAATAACTTGCAAATGTTTGTTATTGACCAATTTTGTAAGCATTTAAATTTTGAACACTTATAAAGTTATAAATAATATTGCAATTTTATTTGCAACTACAAATTGTCTATACTTTTTAATTTGTAAATAATTATTTTATGACATATCTTTAATTTTCAAGCATTTTTACCTAGCAAATAACTTTTTTCCCGATGATTAAATAAATAAAAACTAAAAACAAAAAGAAAATAGAAAATGGAAAATTTCAAATACCTGTAAACAGTTCGAAAACAATCAAATTATTTTGACCATGTCTACTGTGGATAGAAAATGATAATATAAACATTTAGTGAAAATTTCAAGTATCTACTCCCTACGGTTATTTACTCTTGAGTTACACCAAAAAAAAAAGTAAAAACCAAATTGATTTGTCTACATTTGAGTATCGTCCTGAGTTTTTATGCTAGTTGCGTCCCGGGTTTTTATATTAGTTTCGTCTCGGAGTTTTTTAATGGATAATAATACTGATTCCGGCAATTCCGCTCTGTGCCAAGTATTTTTATTACACTATAGTTGTATAAAATGTAAAAATTAATAATGTCCACCATCGAATTTAGTAATAATATATTATTTAGAAATAAAGATAATACGGTTTCAGTTATTGCATCAAATAATCAAATTTAACAATATCGACATTTTTTTGACTTATACTATTTAATATTCATTGAATTTTTAATTTTATTATATATATGGTATCTATATATTATTACGATTAAATTATGAAGATGTACTAATATAATTATGTAATACCTATATTTTTTGTATGCATTTTATTACAATATTTATACATGTCATTTATTATTACCTATTTAAATTATACTTTTTTGAACTGGGACAGAATTAGTATAAAAAAAGGTTCTAGGGGCGGAACTTTGATGCAGCTATTGATTTAGTTTAAAATTGGATTTGCAGATTAACATTCTTATTTTTCTTTAATTGTTTTTTTCCCCGATTATTTTCAAAAAATATTAAGACATTTTTACCTCTTATGTAAAAAATAGATCCAATTTGGTATCCAAAAATTCCAAAACCCCCTTCAAAGTTGAAAATGAAAGTTCAAACCATTCTTTTTTATGTACCTATCGTGTGGAGATAGACAAACATCATTTAAAATCAATACCATCTCATTCACACAGAACCACTCAATCACTAGATCCAAAAATATTAATAAAAAAACCAAAATTTTTACTAAAACCTATTTTTGACAAAATTGATTTCTTCATATTTTATACATAGTTTAAAACAAATAACCATACAACTGTTTAACCAAGACCAAGTATTTATTTTATAGTTATTTTTTTGTTCATATTATTATATTTAAAATATTTTGATTCCTTAGACCTATTTAAATAGACAATGACAATTTTCAATTTTATAAAGGTACCTATATATCAAATTTTCAATAAAAAATTTAAAATAAAATTCCTCATAACTAATAAGTAGATAGGTAGTTATTAGTAAAAATAAAAATAAATTAACAGTAAATCTACAAAAGCTTTTATTATTGACATTTGAAGTTCAAATTTTAACAAAATTTGTTAAAATCACGCTAATTAACAAATTATTTTAGAGTTAAAAAATATTGATAAATCGATCTTTTAAGGTATTTCAACTGAAATTAGACAAGACATTTTAATTGGAAAGTTAAATTAATTTATTATGAGCGTTTGAAGTTCAAACTATAACGATATTGCATATTCACCGAAAAACAACAATATTTTGTTGTAATTCAAAAACAAATAATTGTAGATACTTGAAATGTTCACAAAATATTTACTTAAATATTTTCTGTATGTAATAATATTATTTATAGACAATTGTAACTTTCTGCTTTTTATTTTACCAATCAAACAAAATAGTAATTATATTTGAATGTGTTTAGACCGATATTTTATATATTATGTCAAAACAATACATGTCAAAATCATAGGTATGCAATTAAAATTAATGTGTTAAAATATAAGTAGTTTACATATAAGGGAGTAAATACAAAGTAAATTTAGTTGCATCATTTAACTAGATACGGGCAATGCTATACAGGATTAGCTATAAATAATAAATCAAAGGCTTAAAACAGATTGTTATAAAAATTTTGCCGATTGATTCAATAACATTTGATCAAATCCGTGGGATATTATTTAATACTTACTTTTTAGCATATAAATGTATTATGTTAATATAATATATAATATATTAATATTATAATACATATACATTACAAAGCCGAGCACTAACTAGTTAGTTTTATTACGTAAACACTTTCTAGCTTAACAAATTTTATTGAATGTGTAAAATAACCTAACTAACTAACTGAACATAAAAAAAAATATATTATTGTATTGTAGTTTTTTTTTTTAAATCTTAAAAAATGTTCCGTAATCTTAACATTTTATTTATTAGGCAGGTAGCAAGTATTTTTTTTTTTTTTTATATTAATTATTAATTTATTATGTTCTTATACCTACTATAACCTACTTGGAGCATTTGATGAAATTACCATTACCAGTTTTTTAATTTTATTTTTCAATCATCATTAATAATTCAAGTAAACTTATTATTTAGATATTAATAAACAAGTTTTTAAAATTTATATTTTAAACTATAAAAAAATAACTTCTGACATCTACTTTAACTTAAGTAACTATTTTATACAAACTAACTTCTAACAAAATTAGAAATTTGGAAGATTTCGGAAATTGACTTGTATTCTAACTTAATTAGTTTTTTATATTAAAGTAACTTAACTTGAACTAGTTGAAAAAATTATTAATTTGTCCAGCTTTGATATATTAGTACCACATGATTACAGAAAATAAAATAGTTATAATAATCGGAGATATAATTTTAGATCTGCATTATATATTGGGTCAAAACACAAATATTTATGTTTAAATTCTGTGCAGTTTATATTTGTGAGATCAAGAAGGAAAAAATTCATGCGCATTTGATTTGTCACAGATAGCGCTGTGCAGGATCAGCCAGTGTATAATAATTTAACAGTACATGTAACTAATTATGAACTCACTTATAATATACATAATTTAATTTGATAGATATCTTGAATCATTCTTGCACAAATAATAACTGTTTTATTTGAGCTAAGAATATAATTTGACTCATTATAATTATTAATGAAAATATTTTAATCAAATCTAGATTTAATTTTTTTTCTTATGGTCAGTTTGATTGCAAACATGAATAAATGTATTTTAAAACAAACCTAGTATTCAAATGTTACCTCATCTTTATATTCCCGCCCAATTAATATAGTCAACAATCCACTACTCAAAATGTAAGCTATGATGTCTAGATTAATTTAAGTTTAAAACCTATTAATGAACTTAGAGAAAAAAAATCATGTCATATTGCATACGAAACTGCAATGAAGTGAGACATTTTATGTCTCACATAAAATGATTCCACGATCTATCATAGACTAATTGTTACAATTTTCGATTCTGTGTGCCAATGCAGATAATTTCCCATTACCAGAGGTAACCAGGTAACCAGGGTAACCGTAACATAACATAACACTTTTAGATTCTGTGTGCCAAGGCACATAATTTATCGTAACGCTTTTCGAATCTATGTGCCAAAGAAAAGACATAAAATGTCAAAAGATAAATATTTTCAAAATAATTACATATTCATTAAATAAAATGTAAAAAAAAATGTAATATGCTACAATCTCTGAATCAAAAATATGTTTTTGGGAGGAAAAACAATTAGTTATTATTAATTATTATTATTATTTTGTTACTATAGAAAATCAAACATAAATATTGTGTAACAAAAATCAGTCAAAAAAAAAAAAAAATTGTATCCAGCCCAAAAATATTTTTATGTTAAAAATACTTCCTAAAACAAATGTTTTAAATATATAGACATGTATAGCATAGAACTAATGCAAATTATATGTAAGTCAATATTTTACAAAAATGACATTATCTCAAAATTAATTCTTTTTAAGATTTACATATCATTTATTATTTTATGATAAAAATGATTAGTTCAATTTTCATAACGTTTTTAGTTTTAAGTCTATTACCATTTACTATATAGATTATACTACAGCATAAATATACAATATAATTAAATGATTAGCATATTAAGATAGATATATATATTATTATGTCTAAAACTATCAGATTAAATAAAATTATTACTTTTATTTTTAAACAATTAATGTCATTAAAGTAGAAGGTTTCTCTAAATGTGTAGATACTGATTATTTTAAAAACAGAAAAATAAGACTTGAAAAAAGAACAAATAATTCTTTAATGGGGCTTCAGAACCATACCAGAATATGATTGCCGAATGCAAAATTCTAATAACTAAAGGATTCTAAAAGTTTTTAGTACTCAAAATCCTAGAACAAGCACCAGAAATTACATTTCCATTTATTTAGATTAGTACACGTATCATAATATCAATAAAATAATTTGATTTTATATATTTTTAGTTTACATCAGAAAGGTGAAGCTTCTCACATGTCCGTTTCTCTACAGTATTACAAAATATCTTCACACAACTAAACCAAAAGCAATTAATTAGAATTCAAACTTTGACTTTCAAATTTAAACTCAACATAATTCTTGTGAGTTGTGTTTACCATTGCCATAATATATCCTATGGCTTCCTTTTGTTATGAAATTAATATTATAATATTGTTTTTAACTTTGTTAAATACTAAATATTTTAATACTATTACCTAATTGTTAAAGTTAGAATTCAACATTATACAATATATAAGTAATAGCAGTTAAATAATCGTTAATTAAACCAATGAACCAATTAGTGAGATATACAAGTACATACATTTTCAAATCTAAAGTAAAATAAAATAGATACGAATATATTTTATACTTTTATCAAAATAATTATCTTCTTAAATAGTATATCTAGGTAAATAAATATAAATATATAAATATTTTATACAATACATAAATATAACATTTATAACAGCAGGTAATAACATAATACCTATTGACAAGTTTTTAGGTAGCATACAATTATCAAATATGAAAGAATATGATTCTGAACCTAATGAAGAAGATAATATTATGTTATACTAACCTAGGTAAGTAGTTTTAAGTAGTTTAGAAATTGTATTTATTTATTAGGATATAATAAATCATAAAATTTACCAAAATACTATTTTTCTTATATTAATGTTTATACTGTAGGTACTTAATGTTATAAATATAGCAATGAATTGTTGATTTTATTATTAACAGTAGTTTTTATTAAAAATGGATTATTATAGGTAATGCTCTATTCTTACATGTTTTATAAATTTCTGTATAGTTAATTGATTCTAAAACAATTACAAATAATGATAGTTCACTGAATCATAAATAATAAGGTACATATTATTCCTATTATGTCTTTACATAAAAAAATTTAATTTACACATATACTTTGTGCAAACGATTTAACTAAAACACACTTGTATAATAATGCAGTAGTAATATTAGACAATAGTCCATTGACCAAAAATACAGATTCATGATTAAGAAGTAATCAAACTAAGACAAAAAACCGTGCAAAAATATAACACTCTAAGTTGAAAAAGTGATATTAAGTCACATATTTTTCCAAATATTTTGGACGAAATTATGTTATCAATTATTTTGAGCACAACTATTTAATATACTTACAAGCTAGAAGCAATTCATATTATATTACATGCTAAAATAATAAAGTATATGAAATATTAAAATAATGTGCAAATATCAAGCATAATATCACTTATAAAATGGTAAACTAATATACAAATATAATAACATACATTAAATGTTAAAATAATATACAAGTATAATAATATACATGAAATTTTATAAATAAATAACGTAGGTACAAGCATAATAACAGATAAATATTAAGATAAAACACAATATTAAGTGAATACCTATTAGTTTGATCGATTTAATAAAGTATAATAGATAAGAAATAATCCTTTTAAGAAATTTCATACAAACTAGGAATACAGTTGGAATTTATTTAAAATTTAAATATACAATACATTTAATATTATTTGAAGTCATCAGAAATTGGAATTGCTTATCCGACACATAATACCCACATAATATTATAATTAAAATACAAAATTATATTCTTGATTTGTTCAAATAATATTGAATATAACTTGTAGTGATATCCATATATTATACTATAACGATTGGGTGTTTCATACATAAATTGTAGTTAAAAATGATAACATATCATTTTATTACAATTTACAATATTTAACTATAATACACAACTGATTTTAAAATAATTAGGTACAATAATCAAAGGCATTAAATTAGAACCAATAGTTTTTATTTGATTGTAAGATGATGGAATTAATTATTTATGAAAAAAAAATTATTTCACTCGCAGTTGAATTTTTTAAGATAAGATACACAATAATACAAATGCAAAAAAATTAAAATAATAATGGTATACAACAATTTAATAATAAATACAGGATAATTAATAATATATTATGTAGATACTGTGTTGTATCTTGTATGAAATACAAGTTTGAAAGCAGGACAATATGATAATAACATTACACAATGTTATCAATATTTTTAATTGATAACTTAGAAACCAATAACGTGGAGAAATTAATGATCTTAAGGAACCCTTAACGCACCACTATGGAGGTACAATTATTAAATTAAATATAAGGCTATGTGTGCAGTATATTATAACATTTCGTTTATAATATCTTACTTGAATAAGGACGATTGTTTGACCACATTTATTCTCGTTTTTAATGCTTCTATTGCGATGAAGTCGTACCCATGAACGTGTTCGTGATCTACGACGATGTGCCCTTGTTCATAGTTGATGTTAGTTCTGAGCACAGCCGGGCACTTCAAAGAATAAACACGGTTGCATTTCCATCGTAGGTGATGGGTGCACTTTTTGTGAAAATGGTACAGGTACCCATTATGTGCAAGTCTTGGATATTTAAACGGCCTAATTGTTCTGGTATCAATGACTTCAAAATGTTGCGGAGTCATAATAGGGCCCGTTACAGGGGTAACAGAACACTTAACAACCACCGTCTAACCCGTACGAGTGACGACTAAGCACTGAGCACTGAGCAACGACGATAACCGGATCGAGGCTAAACGGACGACAGCGACACGCCACGACTGAACCAGGCCAGTGGTGGGCTGCAACTACCGTAGTAGTTGACTGTATACAATTCAGGCGGTGGTGGCGGAAGTGGCGGCCTTGGGATTTATAACAGACCAGTGTCCTGGTTTGCCACCAACCTTACGATAGCGTTCATGTCAATCAGCCGTTATCACGTTCGAGTGTTATCATCAGGACGGTAGTCATACAATAGTACGTATAATATATTACAAAGGATTTCTTAATCCTTAATCCTTTAAAACAATAATAATTATTGTTATTATTTTTATCGAGGCAGGGTGTATTTGTGGTCGTCATCGCATTGGTTCTAACACCGTCGGGGGTCCGTTCCCGTTTAAAGGTCTATCGCAATTCAATGAACGGGAATCGATATTAAGTTCAACGACCGGACCCACAAATACGACTCATATTATGATAATTAACATATTATTAAAAATCGTCTTCGATGCCACCGTTAATTTTTATAATCATCGTATTTATTATTTGGTATCATTGTAACGTTCACCGTTTTATTTACGCGAAGCGTTTGGAAAGAGTGGTGGCTTCTTTGGGGAGGGTGAATCGTTGGGGGATGTTCACCCTTCGGTACCACGATTCGATTCCCCTCAGTTTATGTCATTCTATTTTCAACGTCGTTGAGAGAGAGTCACTTTTGCGTAACAGTTTAATATGTCGTTCTGCTATACAGGTTCATTCTCTATTACAGCCAATACATACCAACGACGGTAGCAACGAAAACACCGTTTTTGTAATTGCACATATTATACTCGTTGACGATTGCTTTGCGCCGCCTTTTAACTATAGAACGTTATGGAGTGAATTGTAAATTGAAATTTCTGGATGTTATTTCATTTCCTTACTTCGTGAACAACTACATCATTAGCTTGCTGGATGACCAATTTAATCCAAAATAACTAGTACTGAAGTAGAATTAACTACGATGTCCAATCACTAAAAAAAATGAAACAATAAATTTTGGGAATTTATATTAACTAGTAATTACCTTTTTTTTTTAATGATGAGTGTACAATTCGTGTAACTTTTAATTGAATAAACGTCGGCTGTAGGGTTTGCCTGCGCGTAGATGCATCAAGTATCGCGGGTTTTGTAAATTTTCCATACATCTGTAAAGTTATTAAAATCGAAAATGAAAAAACTCGACGATTTATCTACTAAAATTATTTTTTTTACATGTATAATATTTTATTAATCTGGATCACCGACGTATATTGTAAATATTATATATATTATAAATACTATAATATATAAGTATATAACTATATCATTAATTATTGGATACGATATACAATTTTAACCATTACAGTTGCCATGACAAGTGACAACTATTCTATAACTTAAAATACTAAATAGTATAAATCGATTAGTAATAATTAGTAACATCGATTAATCATCATTACAGATACAGTAAATAGTTACAGTTACATACTTACATTGTTAATTGGAAATTAAACTATGAATTCGGTTTTATTTTGGTTTTGATCCTATACAACCCCGAACATTTTTTATTTTTTCGAATATTGGAAAAATATCAAGTAGCATGATTTGTTATTTAATGCATTTTTTTTTTTTTTTATAGAAAATCAACTTAGCGTCACACTATTTGATATTATGTTGTTTTCGGATTTTTATTTTGAATCGCTTAAATCAAAATTAGCACCCACAAAAAAATTGTTTAAAAATGTAAATTGAATAAATGAAAACTTAATAATTTATCAAATTACAATAACACAATAGCAATTTTATTACATACCTAACATTATGTTGAATTGAATGTGTTGATTAAATTTAGAAATAAGAAAGCACTGTCGCTCAAAACAAGTTATTCTAAAATTTCTGTACAACATTATTTATAACTAATATACTGTTTTAATCAGTAGCATAATTTGGATTTCCCGAATGACGGATATTTTTGTAGCGATAACGAAATACTAGTACGTAATAGGTATAAGGGCGATACGACACACTACGTTATGTATTTTTTCAAATTTACGGATCGTCTCTGAATCTGTTATAGATAATGTGTTTTGGTGTTCGTTATAAAATATTGTTATGGTAATAATTATATCTGTTTACTTCCGATTATCCGTGGATTAAAGTGGCTTGACATTCATGGATAATCAAATTCTGCGGATAATCCACAAAATTAAAATTCAAACAAAAATGTTATATATTATTATTAAAAAAAAAAATCATGTAATTTTAAATAGTATTTAAGGAAAATTATATTAAAACATGTTTTATTTTATTTTAAGTTAAGCCTTCCTATAATATTACGAAAATATTTAAAATTTTATAATTTTTGTATATATTATATTATATCATATAATATAATATGTATATAGATAATTCAGCGGAAGACTACGGATAATCGAGAGTACACAATGTTATTATAATTATTATCAGGTATTCATATTGAGTATAATATGTGCTATTTATTTCGATATTTCGATATAATCTAATTGTGAACTTCGTTTTTAAAATTATTTTATTTAAGAAAATGCCAGGGCAATAATTATTTTCTTTCTCAGACTCACGCGCTGCATACCTAACAGTTCAAACACATTCACAAAAATCGTTTTTTTTTTTTTTGTGATTTTTGAGTAATTTTAGAGAAAAACAATTATAACCAAAATGATATAGGATAATATTGTTGAGAAGTTAATTCTAGATTTTAATTTTATTATTATTTGACTTAATATTCAACTTAAATAAAAAAAATAAATGTTATAAATTTAAATTATAGATATTAAATTCAAAATTGTTTTAAGACAATATTTAGACAAACCAGGTATCAAAAATATTATTCTTTATAATTTTTTTAGAAGGCAATTTTCAACTCAAAAATTACAAAAAAAAAAACAACTTTAGTGAATGCGTTGATCTATTACGTTGCGCGTGGAGGAACAGAAAGAAAATTATTGCGCTGATGCAGTCCTTCTATAATACTCAAATTTTATTAACTTGTATTAAGTTTGGTAGTACTTGAATAGACGGTTAAATTAATTACAAATGTGTTTACAGTTTTTAATATTGAAAAAAAATTGAACAAAATACGTCATTACGAAAAATAATTTTTATGAGACTGATTTCAAAAGCAAAAAAAAAGCATGTGATCATAAAATTCATAAATATAATCACGGTAATGAAAACATTCAGGATGAATAAAAAAAATGAAAAAAATGATGTTTTAAAATTAAATATGATATAATAATAGAATAATATAATATGATGATTTGGGTAATATTAATTCGAGTACCTACTAAGTATAAAAATAATTTACCTAAAATAAATAAAAATTAAGAGTAATAATAAGAATAAAACGGGAAACAAACTATTATAGTTATTAATTAATAACATAATATATTTAATTATTTAAACATATTTTGTTTTACAAGCAACATTTTGAAGTATTTTTTTTTCTTTAATAGATATTTCCACTTACAACATTTGGAACACAAAATTGAAGTTTCAATACTAACTACTGTAGTTATGTAAATGGTTAAAATAGTTATAGCTTATAATTATTGTGAAGTATTTTTTTTTAATTATATGCATTTTGTATAGAATTTAAAAACTGATAATTTAAAAAAAAAACTGGTAACAGCAGTTGATGAAAAGTATATTTTTGTTTGAATATTAATTTATATAAATTAAAAAATATTTTTGTGCCATATGTATATTATTTATAAATAATAGATATAACTATAACATAATTAACAAAAACAAAATAGGTTATTCAATATAAACAATATAAATATTAATATATAATTATTTTTATTTTTTAATTCATTATTTTAGATGACTATTGTTAAAATAATGAAAAAACTTTACTGTTCAACAATAAACATCAACTACTCAGAATAATAGTTATAACTAATACTATACGAGTTCAACATCAATTGGTATCATAGATAGGTACTCGATTATCATAACTTAAAAAATAGATAATAAAAGAACAGACTTAATGAAGTTCTTAATAACATATAATATATTTTGTGCCAAACAGAAGAAAAGATCATGATGAAAAGTCATCAACAGTTTCTTATAAAGGGAAGTATCAGAAATATTATTATCTATTTAATTATTTATTAAGTTTTTATGTTAGTACAACTCGCTACAATAATTTGTGGTTCATAAATAATTTTTCTTAGAAGAACAATCAAGTTTTCAGATTTTTTTTATTAAAAAACTTAACTATATAAGTGTGTATATAGAAGTAATAAAGTTTATTCAAATATAATAGTAAAATTTAATTTTTATACACAATATTTATTAATTAATTACTAATTTCAAAGATAATTATAAATGTATTATTTTATATATTATATTATTGTGTATAAAATGAATTAAAAAATTAATGTTTTAATTTTTTGTATTGTCTTAGTAGTTTTGTTTACATGTAGACCATATAGTCGAATAATGTTATGAAAGGGAGGAAAGTTCAGTGACCAGTTACAAAAAAAAACTTGAAGCTTAATGTCTAATGTTTATGTAAGAGAACTACATCCTGTGAGAAATAGGTACTAATTAAAAATTTGTGAAATGTATAAGTAATGTAAAAGTGGCTACTGGCTAGGTACTGAATGTGTATTGTATAGTGCAGCGGTTCCCAACCCATAGACTATGGCCCACTTGTGAGTTTCGAGCAGCGCGGTCTTGGGCCGTGAAGTATATATATTTATGTTATATTCCTAATAATATTTCTAGTTATAATAATAATTAATCAATATAACTTACAGTGTACAATAAGTATACAACTAACGGAATCAAATTTTTGAATGTAGTTTATTTATCTCATATGCATATATATATAAACATATAATATATACCTATTATATATTATAGTTATATGATTACGTATATTGGTGTGACCTCAAAGATTTTTTTTTACAAAATTGGTGGTCCGCACAACTAAAAAGGTTGAAAACTGTTGGTATAGTGATACCTACACAGATACATAAGATAATAAATATTTGTAACTAGTATTTATATACAGTAAGTGTAGTACATGTACAAGATTATTGATAAATTGTATTTGATTAAATGAACATCTAGCTTTTGAGAAGAAAATAATTATTTTGAAGGTTAATTCTGTGAGCCGCTTCTTTTTAGGTACTGTTCATAAACTTATTTTACAACCTGCTTGTTCAGGTTGGTATAAAAAAGTGTTTTTTAAATAAGTTTTAATTTAAAAGTATAAACAACAATAGCCAAGCAAATAATCAATATAAATTTTATTTTATCTTTGTATTTTTTATGTTAGTATTTATAAATAAATTAATATGAGTTGTGCAGCTCAAGGCAAAATATTTTAGTTAAACTTTATGTTATTTTTTTTTTTTTAATAAAATACATTAAATAAGAACCAAATTTTAAATTTCTTAAATAAGTAAAGTTACCTATTTAATTCTTTGTAAAGATCATTATAGATTATTTTTTCTTTGAAATGTTTTTCTCTCTCTGAACTACAATTTAGAAGTTTTTATAGTAATTTTTTATTTTGTAGAATCTATCTTATAATATTATTAGTTTTAATAATACGGTAAATAGTCTTATCAAAAAACTTAAAGATAAGAGTATTATAAGTGTTCATGACATTGGCTTTTAAATATATTTCACTTTTATTGCAGGTATTAAGTACCTACCTTTAGAAAATAATATAATTTTTAAATGGTAATTAAAACAAAGAAAAATTGAAATACTATAAAAAAAAAAGCTAAGTATAAATATGATATTGTGGATTAAAAATAACAATAGGTAAACTGTCTATATTTAACATTTATATATTTAGTGTTTTAGTTTATTATTTAGTAAATGAGATTGTACTGAGTGAGGTTACATTCCTAAGCCCTTTACAGAAAAAACCTGAGTTGTGAGTATTGAGTAATTATAAAAATGTATAAATATAAGATATGGCATACAAAACTTTTTCAGATGTATATTATTGACTCAGATAAATTAAAAGAGGTATGAGCTTCTAGTGCTTCATCACCCTTCCCTTCTAATAGATCAACTTGAAAAAATATTGTTCAGCCCCCACAAGAAAAAATATAAAATACATCTATATGTAATTATAGCTTAAATTTGTTTGTGACAACATATTTATGTCTTTTTAAAATTTTAGGTTTATGTTAACAATCATTACGTATGATAAAATATAATTTTGCATATTGCTTGACTATAGTTAAATTTGTGAAATTCAGTGAATTTGTACATAGGGAATATAGTTTCCATATTTATTACCTAGTTATTAAGCTGTTATACACAATTATGGGTATGTAGACTAATAAATAAACTTAAGTTGGTAAGTAACCAGAATGAGAATAATAGACTAAGAATTTTTATTTAAAATTCTTAACATTTATCAAGATCTTAAAAATAAAAATAGGTTATAATAATTATTATTAAGTGCAGTCTCAATCTTTATTAGTTTATTACCTAATTACCTTGACATAATATAGAGAATAGGGAATCAAAACAAGCGATCACTGCCTTTCCTATTGAAATATATTAGGTACCTCTCTATAATTATTAATAATATAAGTAAAAATGTTAACATGAAATGTGGTTTTAAGTTCGTGTTCAAGTTTTCGATATAAATAAATTTATAAAAAAAAAAACTACTTACATAGATCGATGTTAGATTATGTATCTACGTCGATTCTTCCACCAAATATATTGTTGTTAACAGTAAGCAAGACGCAGGTATTTACTACAGGAATAATAATTAGGATCCGCGTCTATTTAGGAGATCATACACTTCTGACCTTCTGGGTAATGAATAATATTTTCGGTGGACTTTGTAGAATCACATCAAATCTAGAAACGGTAAAATACATCTAAATTAAATAGGTACCTGTACACCTTGGTGGTGATACAAATTATTGTAAATCACAATTATAAAACGTGTTTCACTAGCGTCCATATTGGAAACGGGATAGAATAATTGGGTGTTCAGAGTGGAAGAGGCTGAAGTCCATCCAGTGAAGTCCGCTTGATAAAATTGGGACCTGACTTGTTCGGAAAAAATAGAAGTGAAACTCGCTGACTGGTAATCACAGACGCGAACCAGCCAGATAAAAAAATCTCGTTATTGCACAATCCCGACCGGGATACTTGAAGTCGACACATTACTCGACAACAAACACGACAACAGTTTCGCTGATAATATACAGACATCTTTAGAACAATGGTCAATCGGCTACCATTTATATAAGTGGCTTATCCCGGCATCATTTTAAATATAAATGAGTATGGACAAAATGTATTTAATGCTACGCTGTATTCAAGCATAGGTAGATCCGTGATAGCCTCACCTGAATGGCGTCGTGGGTAGTTAGATAAAGTGTCAATACCTTTATCACCGCTATTTGGCAAACTATTCCGGTGACGCGTCGTCCGTTCTCGCTGTCTTCAGATCGGCAATGATAGTCCACATCGACGGTATTCTAGACCATGTCCATGATGATCGATGATGCGGTCGACGAGTGGGTCAGTTTGTGAAAATGTACGGATCGTATGATACGTAGATGGTCGTTGTATTAGTGCGGTAAGAACACAATATGATATCGCAGTCTGCGCGTTGACCCATATTTTTTTGCAGGGAGGGGTGGTTTTGGTCACCTTCATTGAAGGTTTTAACCACCCGAGCGTTGGTAACCACCCGGGAAAATCATATGATAATACACACATTGAAAATGATTTGGCGGTAAAAATTTGAACCTCGGCATCGCTGCATTTTATTCGCGTTTTTAAAAATATTAGTTGTACAAAAATCATTAGGACATAATATCATTCATAATATGGCTCATTATTTTGGAGTTTTTTTTTTTTAATGAATTTTTTCACTGCATTCTAATGTATACCGATGATAGTACGAAGTAGGAAAGATAATTTGAAGAAAACAAATAATTTATACTTCGATTTCTTAATTTCATCCTTTATCTTTTATATAAGTATTTTATTTTACATAATGGCAATAGATTAAGACATAGGTATATCATAGTTAGTGACGATAAAATTTAATTAGAATAATAATAACGAAAGGGAATTACATTACTTAAAGTTCAATATTTAACGATATTCTACATTTTTTCTATTGCATTTAAAAAATAAAATATGGTATCATTATTATAAGTACATTAGATTTAAAATATTTTTTTTTTTGCGAACTATTATATTTCATGTTTTATTTGACGACAGTCGAATGGCTTGTAAATATAAGGTGAATTGATTATTGATGAACGATTAAAAAAAAATATCGGAAAAATAATCGGTTTGTATGTTATGGATGGTGTTCAAATTATCCGGATAATTTACAAACTATCTATTTTTGTGTATATTATCCATGGATGACTTTCCAAATTCACCAACATCCAAATCATCTAAATTGTCGACACCCAATTCTCCGATATTTAGATTACTACCATCAGTATTCACCTAATTTAATTTAAAGTTTAAATTAGCATAAGGTAAAATATTAAGTATTAATTATAAAATATAAAGAAGTAAATAACTGTGTTCTGTTGTATAGTACCTAAATTTAGACTGTAATACTGTAAATTATATTTGTTATACTAAAAATTAAATCATTATCTACAAAAAACGATTCTGAGGAGAGATGACCCATTACTAAGTAACTTTATGTCTTTATTATATATTTGTTATTTATATAATACTGCTATTATAATAATTTATTTTTATATTGGTATTAAAGTAGGTTGAATAAATTTGTATTTAAAACATATTAAGTCAGAGAAAAAATAAACTAATACATGAATTCCGTTGCTATATCAACGCACTTCGTTTTGTGAACTATTTCAACCATGCTGGGAAATTCAATTGTGGTTATAAATTGGTTATTAAAGTTACAAATTTATAATACTTGATATATTTTTAGTGTAGTTCAAACTATCTCTAAATTCTTCCGATATCATTAAGAATAATATCTAACACTTTCATTAAATTTATTTGAGTAATTCTTAATAAATAAATTAACAACGCATAGTGATGGTTCGCCTATTCTACTATACCAATTTTTTATTTTTTTATTATTTCTGTAGCCAATGGCAACTTTATATTATACAAATAAATAATAGATATTGATTTTTAATTTTTAATGGTCTAAATGAAATTCATGCGTCAGCCATTCTATACCAACCGCTGTAACTAATCAATTGAAGTTATCGACACAATTTTTATTTAAATCGGTCAAGTAGTTTCTGAGATTATAGAGCTTTCAAACATAAAAAACTCTTCAACTTTATAATACTAGTGTAGATTATTAATAATTAAGTAGCATATATTAATATATTATATTCTACTTAAGAGGACGCAACATACATTAAACAGTAAATTTTCGTTCAGCGGAATCAATTTTATGCAGTAAGCTTTAATCTTAGAGTCAATTTGCCTTTTATCAAACTTAAAGGTATTTAATATTCTTTAATATTATCTAGGACATCTTATAGGCTTTGATTGATATTTTAAGTTTTAAGCTTTTTAACAGCATAAAATTGATTTTAATGAACGAAAATATGCTATGTTGAATATTATACGGAAACAACACATGTGGCGTCCCCCTTAATATATTATTGTTATTAACCATTGAATCAATGATTAAAGTATTACTGTAGTGAATAGTTGTTTAAAAAAAAAAAATTCAATGGCTTGAATTTAATCTATATATTTTGAAAATTCTATTTAAATTATAATATATTTGTATAATTTCAAACTTTGTCTAAGCCTAAAAAGATATTGAGGGATTTTTATAAAACCATTAAAAACTAGTTTTTGATTAACAAATTATTGGATATCGGCAAACTAGGTATAAACCTATTTGTGAATACAAGTATGAATACTTAATAGGTACCCAAATTAAGGACTTTTAATGCGTTAGTATAATGCTTAAATAATGCGTAGAAATAACAACCACTAAATAAATAAATAAAATAAATAATGAATAAAATAAGGTACCTACCTCTACCTATTTAGTAATTATTAATCATAATAATTAATAATTCCCGACAAATAATTTTTTTTAAATTTTTTATGTTATAAAAAATTAAAATTAAAATTAATTATATTTTTTTTACGTGAAGTATGATTTTACACATTTCAAATTATCAGATTTATTTTTAAAACATGGCAAATGTTAAAGTTACTTATCGTGTAGCGTCTGTAGCTTCAAAACTAATATTTACCTATATTTATATAATATTAATAAAACCAGATAATATTTTATGAATTAGGTATTAAAATATTATATAAAATATATTATATTTATTTGTTAATTGTCCAGTAAATAACACGGTTTTAATATCCGGTAATAATGTAATATTTTATTATATTTTGATTCCCTTAAATATAGTCTATCAGGGGAGATACTTAGATATTATAATATAGTCTAATAGTCTATAGATAGTACTATGTACAATAATATACATATATTATATAATAGGACACATATTATATTGGAACAATCCATGGGTTGCATGCTTCAAGTCCACACAATTTAGGATAACTCATATCGATTGAATTCAGGTTAATTACTACCTGACCATTATACACCCCTCCCCCCAACAACCGCTTTTTAGGAATAACAGATAATATTACCTATCCGGATTCTCCAGTATAATATACGGGTAATAAATGTTCAGTCATAATAAATCATGATGAATGATTTTAAGTATTAAAAATTAGTATATTTTTAAAATTTAAAAAGGATTTCAATATCTTAATATATTTACTTTATATTTTATGAAAACAAATTTTTCAGTTTCTTAGGAAAAAAAATACCTGAACTAATTAGGTTATATTATGTTATAAATATTTTGATAAGTAGATTTGTTTAAAGTTATTGGTAGGATCAATAAATAAATTAAGATGAGAAATCTAAATTCGTTTAGAAAATATATATATACCTATAAATCATATTATTAGATCAATCAGTGTTAAATAGTTAAAATTAAAATAGGCCTTTTTAGCATGAAATAAAGTTTTGAATTCCTGCCTCTATTTTTTCTATAGTTTGTCTATGGTATTTAATTATTACAAAGCAATTAAAAATATAACGTTTAGTGGTTTTTAATTTTATATTTTTATGCATATATATATTTAAATTCATATTATGACGCAGGTAAATATATAATATGATAATATATTTATCTTGATATTATTAGTATTATTGAAGAATAAAAATAAATTATCAATAGCAATAGTTTAAATTATTATAGTATAATATACAGGGTGTCCCGAGAGGATTTACCCATTGCGATATCTCCTGAAATAATGGATATATCATAATTCTGATTTTTTAATAAGACTCACAGGGACAATAACAACAAATATTTTATGTTTTAATTTATTTTAATGTTTTTGTAAAAAAGTTAAAAAATATATTTTTTTATTTAATTATTTTCAAAAAAATTGAAAATAGCATTTTATAGAGTTAATTTTTTTGAAAATATTGATGTTTCAACATTTTGGTTTCATTAATATCCTGGTTTTTAATATTTTTTTCTAGTATCTAGTATCTAGAAAAACAGCGAATTATTTAATACCATGATAGTGGCATAGTGATTAGTGGTAACAAATATAGATAACCTGTATGTGTCCCGCGATCCGCGTGTTCGTACGGCAATTCATTTTTCTAGCTTAAGATTGTAGTGTTAAAGCGATTTTAGAAACAAACTATTTCAACATTATATTAAATTGTCCTAAAGAAGAAAGAAGAAAAAAGAAAGTCTTTCATGACAAAGTTCGATTAGAGACTACTATTCATCTAATAAAGCAATATTATAGCACAGGATTCTTTTAAGATGAATGTTATATTTAATAGTATGCATATTAATATTATAACCAAATTGACGCACCTCTTTGAAGCACATCAAATACTTTGTATATTGTTTCCCCCTAATTTAATTTATAGATGAAGGAGGATAGGTTGCTAGAGTTTTATAAGTAACACATATCCGCAGGGACTTCGCCCACGCCCCCCCCCATAACTAATAAACCGGATGGTCTTTAACAATACACAAACAAATACATATAATATTTAAATATTTTGATATCCAATATTAAATCAACATTAATTACCTATTAGCTTCAGCAAATTCGTCAATAATTATTTGTTTGTCCAAAATACATCTCTTTTTACATATATTTAATATTGATCATTTTGAAAATTGTTCTTGTTTCATTGTTGTTCTCTGTCAAGTTTTGAATCACCGTATTGAAAGAAATTAGCGTTTGCAAGATACCGAACTAATAGGTATTGTGAAAGCCGTAGTAATTTATAAAAATTTGGGTAGGTACACAATGTGTCATCTTCAGTAATTACTGTTTTAAGATCGTTAATATCAAAATTTTCTTTAACTTTAATCACACAATTTTTGGCAACAAGCATTTCTTGGTTTTAGAAAATTTACTGATGTAGGTATGCATTACATACTTACATCCTTAAAATAAATAAAAAATATACAACCGTGGTGATAACAAATATAAATCAGTATGAACAATGGTTTATGTAACAAATGCAATTTATTGAACTTTTTGTTTATGTAATGTGCAATATTGATAATAAGTAATTAAAAACCATAGACATATAAAACAACTAGATAGCGGACTGCACGATAAAATTGAAGTCAGCGGCCATATGCTAACAGAGCAATGTTTACAAAATTTTATACTATGATTATGTTCATGATGAAAATAAATTCGTTATTTGTAATATTATCAATATAGCTATCTTATCCATAGAGTTATTTTATAAACATTGCCCTGTTGGCGTATGACCGCACGACTTCAACTTTCCTATGGAAATGTAAATATGTAATACACAGTCCGCTATCTAGTTGTTTTAAGCCAGGCGGCAGGCATACACTTGCAACCATGATTGTCAATCGTCCTATAATATCAAACATGTTTGAAATTCATCAATCAGATTGTCAATCTCTATCGGTTCATATAAATACATTGCTGATCGTCATTCTTTGAATGATAGTGTATGCCCGGCTTTATATGTCTATGTTAATAACTGAAATAATAATAATATTGGGAGAACTTAGCCCAGGCCCCCATCTTTCCGTTAATAATTTTCCATACACTCGTGTAGATAATAATAGAATTATTATTGTAAGAATTTTATCGTTATTGCTTAATTGTCTTTTATCGTATTTTAACTCGTCGATGGCCGAATATAGTTTTATTTTAGTTTCATTAGTTGGTTGTAAATTAAAGATCTTTTGAAGAGTGCGACTAATTAAAAAAAATACATCGAACGATTTCGGAAAAAAATTTAATTTTCATAGTATAATTGTATAGTTTAATTTACATTTTAAGATAATAAATACATAATTGTTATACCGTCTAATTTGTTGAAATATTTAATAATTATGTACGCACAATAAAAAATTGTTCTCTTAGTAATTCGAATTTTTTTTTTTGCACTCGATATTTCGAACTACCTACTCAGCAATTCGAACTCTTGATATTTCGAAATTTTTCAAAAATCCCGCCAACTTCCAATATTGAGAGTCGACTGTACTATGTTAGATAAACTATCATCTTTAATCGTAACATTTGAATATAGAATTCTGAATTCTGCTATGTAGCCTATGTGTAAAACAGAAATTGTTTACATGGATGGAATATTTACACATTGCGTAATGCAGTGGCGGTCATACATGATCTTCAAGGGGAGGGCGAAAATGAGGAACCCCCCAGAGCATTATTATAAATAGTATATATATATAGGTACTATCCCCGATTAAAACGTAAAATATGATCAAGGAAGAGCCCGAGGGGGGGACGAAACCACCTATCGCCCCCCTTATAACCACCACTGGTGTAAAGCATTTTTTGCAGTTGTTTACTATACATGGATACCTAAATGGCCATTACGTTCCTTTGTGTTTTTTTGTATTAAAAGATAAACACGTGTCCACTTATTCTGAATATTTTAAAATTATTAACGAAATATGCTCATCTTATGGTTTTGTTTTTGAACCAAAAGAAATCATTATTGATATTGAAAAAGAAATACACAACGCATGCGATTTAATTTAGCCAAATGCGAAATTGATGGGTTGTAGGTTTCATGTTACACAAAGTTAGTGGAGAGGAATCCAAAGATTTGGTTAAACTGAAGATTATAAAAAAAAAAACCGAAGTAGGTGATTGGCTTAGAATTTGCGTATTAGTATTTTTAGACTCTGAAGATGTTTCTAATTTTTTTCAATAGAATTAATGTCTATAAAGCCCGAAAACTCAAAATTAACACAATTTGCAGATTATATTTTAGACACCTACATTACAGAAGAAGCATTATTTCCACTAAATATTTGGACTCAATGTAGCGCCGAATTGAATTTAACTACGAATGCATGCATTCATTACATTTAGCTCAGTCTTTTGCTAACACACGTCCAAATATACATCACTTTACAAAAGCTCTATTAGATATTCAATCATTCACTTACATTAAATTAAACAGTATTAATGAACCTAATAACCTTAGAAATTCACAATCAAAGACATGCCAAAAATATTTAAACACCATCATTTCGTCATTAAAGACAAACAATATTACCATTATGCAATTCGTCAAAGCTGCATCTAAACATTATCAAACCAAATTTTAAAACCAAACAAATTTTTTTAAAAACCTAAATTTTCTTTAAGTAATCATTTTTTATTCATTTATTTTAATTAACTTTATTTTAACTACGAACTAGTGGTCACTATTAATTATTATTGTATCATTTATTTTAATATTGTGTAAAAAAAGATATAAGTATCTAAATAAAATACCTATATATAAATAATAAATCTGTACATAAATTATATAGGAACGTATTACCTATAACATAATGTTAATAATTATAGATTTTTCTATATTTTTCTATTTGATTTTTTTTTTTAAATTATTAATAATTTTATATTTTTCAATTTTCTATTTTTACTATTTGATTTTTAAATGGTTTTTTTTTTTTAATTATTAATAATTATATATTTTTTATTTTCTATTATTGCTATTTGATTTTTATATGATTTTTTTTTTAAAAATTATTGTTAATTATTATTAATAATTATATATTTTTCAATTTTTTTCTATTTGATTTTTATATGAAATTTCTTTTAAATTATTGTATTTAAATACAATAAATATATTATAATAAATCTGCACCCACATAAATGATGTAATTTTAGTTAATCTGATTGGATTTAAATTACACTTTTAAAAAAAAACATACCGGTGGAGTTTACATGAAAAATGGTCTAAAAAGGTCACAATCGGTGGAGTTTACATGCACCCTAGTAACCAGCAGTTAGAAATCAATAGTCAACAGTCTCTTGATTCTCAGAAGTCGTTAAAAATATGTTTATTTCACAATAAACACCATAATATCTTGTCAAAAATAACATTATTAAGTTGTAACATAATAATTGGATTCGGTTAATAAAATTAAATATTTATAAAAAGTTCTTAGAAGTAGCTACTAAACGGATTCAACCTATCCAAATTGTATAATACTATAATAGTATGCTCAAAAAAGTAATCGAATAGAAATGGAGTGGAACACAAAGCGAACTATAAGTAAAATATTTGTGTTGTTCGACTACAGCTTTTCCAAGAGAAGTAGTTGGTCAGAATAATGGATCTCTAGTCTAGAAGTTAGAAGAGAAATGGTCCTCGCATGACCATTGATTAACCTTGTTCTATGCAGAAAAATGTTGTCAATTAGTATTATCTAAATATGGACTGAATGTATGTCTTACAACATTAATTGTCACCAATTGATGACTACAAACAATTTGGCACTTTATAGATAAATCATCTTGTTTTCCTTTCATAAACTATGTAAAGTATTTAAAGAAAATAGTTTTTAAACATAAAAAACTTTTGGAACGAGTCGTTAAACGATACCAGAAATTTCTTGAGTTTAGTAATAAACTCATCAAACATAATGTATTTCTTATTCTATTGAATTTAGAAAGCTTTACAACAATATGGGGAATTATCTGACAATAATACTTCACAATTTAAATTGGTCATAAATTTATAATTAATGATGTTAAAATTCAATAAAATGTTGTCAATAGAATGCCGACAAAGGAAAAATTGTTAAAAAATTTTGATTTTATTTATGATAACAACTAGATTCAAATATCTAGTCTATTTTAAGTAGACATATAATTATATTTTAAATTGAAAACTTTTGTTAATTTATCATTTACTGATCAGTGAACCTGACAGAGCATATTATTGTATTATATTACTATTAATAAATACCTAATAATAAGTATTAAAATGTTTAAAAAAAAAGTACCTAATATTAATTTAATGACAGATTGTTTAATTGGCCTCACAAAAAAAAGTAAATTATATTATTAACAAAGTCTTAAAAATATTTATTATTATCATAATACAAGAATAAATACTGTAATCAAATTATTTAATAATATTAACCTTATTATACGACAAATGTAAAGAAGCAAATATGAACGGTTAAATAAACATTTTTGTTTATATGTATCATAAATTGAACAAGAATTTATTTAGTTCAATTATTTACAAACTGCTTTAAAAAATATTATGATAATATGTTTTAAACTTTATTCTAATGACTTATCAGCCACCTAACAATCAGAACACCAAACTTAATCTAGAAAAACTAAATAACAGTGACTATGAACATTTTAATATTTCTCTATTGGAAAAAACATGTAACATTTCTGATGAGTAAACTGTTATTGATGGTAATGCAGTGACAATTATTGTTAAGTATCTAAAACAGTGCTCAAGCACCCCTTTCATGGATAATAAAATGTATTCACACATACTTAGACCTTAGACTTGGTATATATTATATGTGAAGTTTGTGTTGTTTTAAAACCCAAAAGTTTTTATATGGCCAATTCTAAAAAAATTAAAAACTACATTAAAATAAACTTTAAATGTTGGAAGGTTCAAAAGGTTTTTTAGAAATAAACGCAAAGGGCAAAATACTGGTAGGTATTACCAGTTCTTTTAAGTGAGCACCTATACAATTTTTCAAGATCGCCAGTTCTGTGGAAATGTATCTATATTTTACTAATAGTTTGTCATCTTTCAAAAAAATAACTATTCAACTTTTAACTATACTTTAATAAATATTCTGACTTTTATTATTTTTTATGAATCACAGGTTCAGTACCTAGTAAAATGTTCTTATTTATTATATTTTCAAATACATCAAAAGATTTTTTCTTATGGATAATTTTTTTTTTTTAAATAGTTATTTTATTTATTTTTTAAAAAATATTATCAATTTAGTTATTCTTATTACATAAAATAAACTTTTAAATTACCTATTGAAATAAAAGATGTATATAAATTTGATTACATATGAGGTATATTAAAACTTTGGATTTTCTGTTTGATAATATAAAATATGTAAATTAATTATTTCAATTTCAAAGTGTAATCTATACAAATGGTATAATTTTAAGTATATTAAAGTTTTTTTTTATTTCATTTATAATTCTTATGAAATTACCTACTGATATTTCATATTTTTATTTGAATGACATTAAACAAAAAAAGAGAAAGTAAACAATAAGTCACTATTAATGAGTCAATGCCAAATCTTAATAACAATTATCAAATACTCAAATACCTAGTTGCATTAGCATTCTATATAATATATTACATATTTTATGGTTCAACTTAATTTATCGATTATTAATATTACTTTTGGCTATTATATTATAAGTATAGATTTTATAAAGACATATATGTGTAAGAAACCTAACTTTTCAGTATATATATCGCATCAGGGGCGGATCCAGAAATGTTTTACGGAGGGGGCGCAAAATTGTCCTTATACTTACGACTAAGCTGTCTAAATTGCGACATAATACGTAATAGCAACAAAAATTATGTTGGCCTTTAGCCTTCAGGAATAAATAAAATAAAAAAAACATTCTCAAGTAATTATTTTTAAGTACTTGAAATTTAAGGTATACTAAGAAAAATGAACGACACTAGTTAACAAAACAATCTTGTTTTATTAATAATAAAGTAATAATAAAAATTAAAAAAAATTTAAAAAATCATTTTATAAATGTACATAATTATATTGGTAGTATAAATATTATTTTATTTTTCGTAATTTTATAATACTGTAATAAGTTAGTAGTTGTTATGAACCACGAAAATAATTAAAAACCCAATATATTATATACATGACACAAACCTATTTTAGGGATTTGGGGTGGCGTGCGCCCCCTTCGCTCCCCCCTTGGATCAGCGCCTGTATCGCATATAGATCTGATAAAACAAATACATCTGATAATACAAAATAAAAGTAAAAACAAAATAGTTCTCAATTAAAATAAGATAATCTAACAAACAAAGGTAATATTGTATATTTTTACATCTGCTGAATGACTAAAATTTAACTAACAGTGCCTTATTAATAGGTACCTTAATTGATTAAATAATTACTCCAAAAATTACCAATTCATTAACTGTAAATTAGCATGCTCCTGTTCATTTATATTTTATATTTACTAACTAATAAGTATCGTATATTTTATTAAATTTAAGATTTTAATAGCAAAACTTACTTTAATATGCAGTAAAAATGAGCTTTATCCTTAAAAATAACAATCAAATGTAATTGGTACGTTCTTTAATAGTTAAATTTTAATATTGAAATTTATACTTTTAAATTTTAGATACATACTTTAATTGCTTATTGTAATTTATATATATTTTAAGATCAAAACTAAAAATTAATACAATTTTTAACTAGGTTTCTATCAAAATATAATGATATTTTAACATACATATTAAATTTAAAATTTAAATAGTGATTCTCAATAAAAAAAAAAAAATTTCATCTAAAGGTGCAAATTTTCTTTTGTAATTTGGAGTCACTTAACGGAACACAACAATAAAATTGACCATCTTCAAAAATAAATCCTAATAGTAATGTGATTACAAGACTGGGCAAGTTATAGAAAATTTAAGTTAAGCTTAATGTTAAGTTACGTTTCTTTATTTTAACTTAAATAAAATTTAGAACTATACTTTTTTAAGCTTAACAAATAGTATCAGCCGCGGACTGGCTGAGATACTGGGATGCATACCTTACCAAAAAATATAATTTCCCCTATATCGGTACAAATATGCTTTGATTACTCTGTATTTAAAATTAAATTGTCAAATAAAGTTGTAAGTAGATCTATCATTTATAAAATATTAACGACAATCATAAAGAATACTAAGAATAATAATTTTTGTTATTTGTCCTTTAAATTATATAGCATCTCTTGCCCTTTTTTATCAGTCCGTGCCTGAATAGCATCATAATATAAAATAGATTGTACAATAATAAAAAAAAAAAATTATTAAAATTAATAGATGCAGGTATTTTTGTACTTAAATATTTTAATCAGTAGGTAAATGGAAAATTGTTCCGATCTACTGCAGGGATGATGAAACTTTCTGTACCCGAATCAAATAAAAAATTTTGATTCTGTTTTATTTTGCTTGTGTGTCAATAAATTTGATGACCCTCTTTTTAAACTTACAAATGCCTACACCCATGGCTTATGATGACATTTTAAATTACCTATATAATATATAATATATACCTAATATTATTTTATTAAAAAAAAAAGTGGATAACAAATAGTTTAAGAATGCACAAATAGATGAAAATATAGTGGAAAGAATAAAATGTATACTTTGCACAGTTATTTAAAATAAGTAAGATATATTTTAATAATTATAATTGTCACCAAAATACCTTTATTATTTATCTTATATTATTGATTTAAAATACAAATATTATAAAATAACATAGTAGTATTAATTAACAACAAACCAAAAATGAAGACTAAAATTATTTAAACTTAAGAGTCATACAATTATATTCAAGTTTTTATTAATTTATTTGAAGTATAATCTGTAATATACTAATATACCTACTAGTATTACAGTATAAATTGACTTATTTGATTTATTTTATTTTTGATTCTAAAATGTATACTTGAAATTTAGGCTTTTGTAGTAAAAATGTTCTTTAATTTATTTTATAATTATTCTCAGGTTATGAACTTCAATGAATATTGAAGGATAATAATATAGCAGTATTTGAAAAATCGTAAAATATTTTAATGAACAATAACAAAGAAATA
This sequence comes from Aphis craccivora, assembly GCA_009835225.1. Lineage (NCBI taxonomy): Eukaryota > Metazoa > Arthropoda > Insecta > Hemiptera > Aphididae > Aphis > Aphis craccivora. Next base: position 80,551 of record VUJU01000314.1, on the reverse strand, counting down.
TTATGTTTCATATTATTTTGTATTAATGTGTAAGACTATACAAAATGTTCTACATAATGTACTGTAATTTAGTAAAAAAATAAATTAATAAAATTAAACATATAATTTAAATTCAAAATAATATTTCAGTGTTTTAGTTTTAAGTACCTAAGTATATTTGATTTTATATCTTTTTTATTCACTTCTTATTGATTTATTTATTACTCCTAACTGTATGAGGTCGAATACTCTCGTCTTATACTTCCATAGGACTCTGTCCACTCTCTTCTTTACTCATACTAGCTATAAATGTGTTATTATCAGATTTTCTATTCTGTTTAACTATCACTAAATTGGTTTTTCTCTTTCTCTCATTTCTTCTACACGAGTCATTAATTTGTATAGCTACTCTCACTGCCATCAATTTACCTCTCCTTATAACATGATTTGGTTATAATACATTTTCCTATTCTCTCATTTTGATTACAATTAGTACCACTCTAACAATACCTCCCAAAAATTATTTTTTTATTCTATCACTGTTAGTTTTTTCCACATATTTACATAACCATTTTCATCTTTGGTATGTACCTATATTCTGTGTCTATTTTATTGTCCTCTACTCAACAAATCAATCAATTCAACATAATTTAGTTCATTAATTAATTTATAAATATGTAATTTTTTTTATTAGTTATAAAAATTAAGTTTTGGCTTTGACAACTAGGTCATTGACTATACATTGGCAGTAACATGTTTTAAAAAAAATTATGGTTATTTATAGATAATAGTTAAGATAAAAATATAGAAGCATAATTGTAATAACATAAATGGTTGTTTGTCTGATATTGATAATGATATAAAAACAGAAATTTAATTTATAAATCATTTAATGATAGTAAGTCAAGTAGGTATTTTTATTTGTATGAAGAATTTTATGGCATTGTTTCAATTTCCTGGCTTTGGTTTAAAACTTATTGAATTGAGACTTAGGTACTTACTTAGAGTATTGCTCTAAGTTCATTAAAAATCTGTATTCCTTAAAAATGTCTTTACTTGTTAGCATGGTGCTAAATCCATGGGTCAGTCTTGACTTTTGAGTGATCAATCTTGATTTATATAAAATATATACTCGTATACAGCATTGATTTACATAATATTTGATATATTATTTTTAGTGTTTATAATTTAGACATGTATTGGATCAAAATTATTTATAAGACTTATAAAAGACACATAAAATAAATTACAAATAAACAAAAAAAAAATGATTATTAAAAATTATCTTTATCGTTTGAATATTTAATAAGTATTACCTATAAATACATTTTGTTTACTTTGTGGAAATAGTTATGTTTGCTTTTATAAGTGTTTTATCAGTCTCAAGTTATAAAATATTTGATTGATAATTACCTACCTATCAATATTAAAAACTACTTCTACAAAATATTAAAATTACAAGAAATTGTCTATTTATAAATACCTACATTATAATATGATACAGTCGACTCTTGATAACTCGAACCTTGATAGCTCGAAAGTCGAAATTCTCGATATCTCGAATAAATAAAACTCCCCTGCAAATAACAATAACGCTTAAAATAATCTTGTTAACACCTCCTTTAATTGTAATTTTTTGATTTAATTTTTATCAATCCATATTTTCAATAATTTTTAATTAGGTAAGTCATGACCACAGATATATAAACATACGTAATATAATAATAACATAGGTAATTATTATGTATGTTTATATATCATGAATTAAGTACCATTTTTCCATAGAATTCATTTGAATAATTTTATATAATATATTTATCATTATAAACATATTATGTATAAAGGTATGTGTGTGTGTGTTTTAACTAGTTTGTCCTGTGTGCTCTGGTCATTGTTTTAATTTCAAATTTGGTCGCTTTATAAGTATGCTAATTATATAGGTATAATATGTGAGATACACAATTTTTAGTACACCAGTAAGTTCACAAAACATTAACGTAAAATATACTAAATATCAACTGTGCTTTTATTCAAATTAAAATATAATATTAAAATTATAACAAAAGTATATGTTACATTGTTACACACCATACACACTACAACGCAAAGTATTTGTGTACAATACAGAAAATAATAAATATACATTATTATTTACAAAATATTCATCAAAAATACTCTGCATAAAACCGAGTCATGCACCAAATATTATATCTTTAAAAATGTGTAACTACTAATTTCAAGTAGTAAATACCTACGTCAATGTATAAATTGTTTAAACGCGTTATTTACGATTTATTTTGATAAAATAGTTATCTTTTGAACTAGTGATACATACACGTAAATTATCTTAATAGAATACCAAATTCCTTCCTAAATAACACATTATTTGGTGTTAATATCTACGAATATTAAACGCATAATATTCGTTTATTTGTATAATGGATTGATCTAAAATACAATACGCTTAAAAGATTATTAAAAAATTATTAAAAATTATTGGTTACTACTATCAAAAAAATAAAAACGCTACATCACAGGTAAAGTTCTTCTCAATGCGATTTAAAATTTTGGAAATTTTTATATAAATATCGAGGGAGTAATATCCCGCGCTAAACACTTTTTAACTAGGTATTTTACTCGTGTATAAGACAGAGACAACACATGCGGGTATCACTTCCTCTTAACGCTATAATGGACAAAACTTTGTTTTGAAACATGACCATAATTTTAAGTGAAAAGTCATAGAAAATGACTATTATAACTGCCACAATATAATTGGAAACTATTTTTTTTCTGATGTCATGATATGCTCTTCGACACTTAAATAGTTTATAATAAATATATATAGGTACACAGGTCTTTGTGTATTCAGTACGTCTTATTAATGTAAAGTGTACATTGTACAGACGTACAGTACACACCTATAATACATCTTATCTAAGTTATTAAGTTAGAAATCACATAATATTATTATGATTTATGAGCATGAATTAAAACATTTAAAACTAAATAAAAACTGTAATAATGACGCCGTAAGCAGAAAGTGCGTCATGCTAATGCGTATAAATACGTTTACAATGTAAAAATCGATTAACGCCACTCCCTTGTTATACAGCATGGGCGTATCGCGTATGCCATATTGCCATATTATAGTTGTGAAAAGACTAACTACTTGTAAGTTACTAGTAAAGTACTATCAGGAATCAGGATAATTATAGTGGATTATAACTAAGTGCAAAATCATAACTTATAAGTAGTAGGTATCGTAAATCCATCTGTTATTTCCAATTAATTTCTTATTTAGTATTTTGCATTGTATAATCAGTCGTTTGTCGTATGTGATACAGTGCATACGTAACTTGTATTAAAATTAATAAATTTGACGTAATATATTTTTCACATTTTTTACATATTTTTTATCATCAATATTATTAATACCTAGTATAATATATAGGTCTATGCCACATTGTCATATTATATTATGATATACTTCTCGGAAAATGTGAATAAATATTCTATATATATATACAACATTTAATGTACAATCGTGTTGTTAAAGTTGAGTTATTGTTGACCCTGCAAATTTGCAACTAATTTAGTTAGAAAAATAATATTTAACTCGACATTTTTTTTTTATAAAACAGTACTTAGAATTTTGTATTCATTTTAGAAAGATGCGTTTTTTATATCTGCATACACGATAATTAATTGATAAAATAATTCAAACTTCAACTTTGAGAATAATTTTTGATAGAAAATTGGTCTAGTTTGTACTTTAGAGAAGTCAAAAACAAAAATTCCAAGTACTTAACGAAATATCCGGGAAAAACAAAAAAATTTTACGTAAATTTAGTCTTCGACAAAAACAATTGTGTTTTTTTTTTATATTTACTCAATAAAAAATAATCGTAAATATTTAAAATTTTCACCGAATATGATAATTTCATACATTATATAATATAATTTTCATAACATTTTGACTCTTGAACTATTTTAGACATTTAAAAATTGCTATTCTTTTTTATTTTTTTTAAAAAAATTATTTGCCTAGTAAAAAATACCTACTTGAAATTTTGATATAAGGTTCGTAATATAAAGTTTTTCAACCTATATTAAAAAAAAAAAAATTCTACTGTGACTAGTGAGTCAAATTCATTTTCCATAAATATTTTAGTTAAACATTTTCACAACAGATATTTACCAATTACCTGTGTAATAACTAATAGCTATATCCTTCCATACGATTTTTGTTTCAAAATGTTTATATCATTATTCATATTATTCATATCTATTTATGGTAGAATTTTCAAAATATTTCGACTGTTTTTTGAGTCATTTATAGATGTTTAAATATTCAATTTTAATTTATTTTTTTATAAATATTGATAATATACTTATTTTGCGCTGACAAGAATTTTGCAAATTTGATGTATAACACTACAACCCGTTGTTCTTTTACCTATACAAAAATATTTTTAAATACATATAAGGTAACATTTTTTTTAAGAGAATTAATGTTCTAATTATGGTTTATGGCAACATTTGTAAAAATCATGAAAATTTGTAAGTTGTTTTAAAGTTTAAATTTTAAAAAATGCGCAATTTTTATAGGCAAGGTTTGATAATTTAATACAAAGTTCATCATAAGTAGGTATCATAATAAAGCCAAAAAATCTAAAAAATATATAAACAATAAACATTAAACATTATTTTTTTTTCATAGACATTATAAGTTAAAATTTGGACAAAATTGCATATTACTTGTACCATAAATATAATGATATCTATTCATTATTTTGTTATACACTGAAATTTCTATATAACAAACTTCTATTTGACGAATTATTTTTGAGAACTATGACCTTCATTGTTAATTATACGTTAATTCTACTTAATAAATCCTCTAAAATACGATTTTTTTTTTTGTTAAATAGAAGTTTCACAGTAATTCAAAAACATTATGTGAAGGATATAGAACTTTTACTTTACGTAAGTATATAGTATATAGTTAATATATAGTTATATTGGATACACTCAATGCAATTTTAAAATTTAATCTACGCTGAATTACTAGTACCTAGTAAAATAAATTACTTTACCTACTTAAAAGCAATATTAAAAATAAAATATGAAATGTACTCGGAGTGATATTGGCTGATAGGCAGTCTCTGCTCAGAAACAGTTTTTGGATAAGTACAATGATATGTACCATTGAATTTTGAATTAAAATGTAATAAATCTATCACAGGACTCACTTGACAGCTACTGCACATACACATTACAGGTACCTACTCATTTAATCACTTTTTCTTATGGTCATTACTTATTATTTATTATTATCAAATATCGTTAGGTATCGAAACATTGTCTATACCACAGTACCACCACTGATTGATACCTACTTGTATGAAAACAGTAATCTCATTCATTATATAAGTACTACAAATCTTAGTATGTGGTCACATTGGCAACAAGTTATATAAACATTATATGTAAATTCATTATTTATTATTTATCTGTTGTTCATGTAGTTGACTGCTAATTTAAACCTAGGTAGTTACAATAATAATTAACAATACTGGTGGTTGGTATTTAGATAAATTACCTACATAGATACCTAAAAATATGATACAATTTAAGAAAATAACTTAGGTACTTTATGCGGGGACACCAATAATTTATGACATAAATTTATAAACTAATAACTAATAATATATTATTATGGTTGTGTGATTGTTCCGAGCGATTTTACTGAGAAATGTTTTTATCAATCGACATTTTAATATCAAGGCACTACGTTCACTGCTTGTACAATGTATATTGACATAAGTTATTAGCTCATTAACTTGCACTCGAGGCAGATGCCCCTCCCCCCAATAATCCGGTTCCTTACAAGGGCCTTTTTAGAAGAGGGCCCAGTCATCGCCATCTCGCTGACCTGACCTGGCAGCCACTGAAGGTAATATTATTTGCCATAAAATTCAATTTTGCAGCAAAAATTCTAAATTTCTATTTTTTTTTTTTAGAAAAATAGTTTATTACTTCCTCGGGATTGTTATGAATATTTCTACACAGCATTATATTATTATGGCACACTATACATTTAACTATATAGACCTTAAACTAATAGACTGGCCTTTTGTATACGTAGAAAGGTCATAGACATAGAGGGCGCTCTTCGTGAGTGACTTGTGACCACACAATAATATACAATGATAATACTGTTGTATTGATGTTATTATACTGTACATTACTGTATTAAGTTTGACCTGTTACTACTACAGCTACTCTATAGGCAAGGCCAATCTCAGAGATGGAGTGGCCCACCTGGACATTTCCTGGTGGCCTGGATTGCTTATAAAAAATGTGGCCTATATCGGTCATCATTCTATATTTCTATTCGATAATTTTTGGTTATAAATGTATAATGTTTGAGTCTAAATTAGAAGGATAATAAAAAAAGAATAAATAATAAATTCAACTAATAGGGTTATTAATAACTTATTAATACTGTTCATTCCATACTGCGTATTATTGAATATAACTCTAAAAATAACTTTTATTTTAAATAATGTTTGGTTTTCATATTTTTATTTATTAGTACCTATGCAATTTCGGACTACATTATAATCTGCAGTGCCGTAACTAGAGGTTGGCGACATGGAAGCTTGCCAAGGACGCAGTAATGTAGGGGCGCATTTGAGTTAAATAAAATTTTTTTTTTTGTAACTTGGTTTTGATACTCGATTATTTAAAAAATATGGCAGTATTTTGATTAACACGTAAAAATGTAATATTATTATATTTATATAAAAAATATAGACCTATGAAATAAAACAAAAATAAGTGCTAAAATAAAATTCGCCAAGGACGCCACGAAGGGTAGTTACGACACTGATAGTCTGTATAGTTTTTCGATTTAAATTTTTTTTTTTTTTTTGGTTTATAATAATAAATAATGACAGTATTTTCTACACTTAAATATCTAAAATATAGATTGAGATATTCCTATATATATGTAAAACGATCATCTAGAAGCATTTATATTGATGTCTTTAGAAAAATCAATCCGAATGGAACTAGATAATGATATTATAATTAATGAAATGGGTACTAAATTATTATTGTAATTAAATTAAAAATTATTTCTTGTTAAATATGTATGTAATTGCTTCTTAATAAGTATATTTTTTTTTTATACTAAATAAGATGAGGACATGCTAAACATTGTCAAGTGTTTATTGTTTTTTTTTTAAACCTTAAACCTAGCTTATACTGTTCGATTTGTAGATTATTTACAGATAAAATCAAATAAAACTAATAACTTATAGTTAAAAAATTCCAAAAGATCGGTGGCAAAAACATAATTCATTAAAAAAATATATATATAAAAATGTGTTTATCGTAAATTAATATATCAGTATATATGAACCTATAATATTATAATAGTTTACAGCGAAACTGAAAATAATATAAGAAGACATATGTGATGAGTGATCACTGATCAGTATTTTATGTAGGTACATCAATTTGCTATAAACAATTAAATAAAATTATAAAATAAACGCCATTTCAAAAAAAAAAAAAATTGTATTATGTCAATGTAGGTAGGCCATAGGGCTAATATTAAAAAGTGGCCTGAAAATATCGGTTTGCCCGGAAAGAATTTTGGAGCTACTCCGCCCAGTCTATAAGGTCTAAGCATATAGCAAATCATAACATTAGGTTTATGTGCAGAACATTTTGCAATGTAATTAATAATATAATTTCTGTATTCACTCGGTATGATACAATTTTCTATAAAGAGCACGGATTATGAATTTTTATATTTCTGAAGTTTTTAAACCCCTTTAGTGGTTCTCAAAATTGTTATGCTCACAGCACGTTTCTTATAACCATACATTTAGACGAAACACTGTAGCAATTAAGTACTGAAAAATGTATACTTTTAACACCTAATAACACTATATAAAACACCTACAGCCAGTTCACGGCACACCGGTTGAGAACCACGGGGTAAATAGTGCATTGCAATTGTTAATTTGAAATATAGTTATTTAAGATTAATTAAATAAGAGGTATAATGTTTTCTCTTGTTCTAATCGCGATTATAAAATATAAATATAATAGAAAGAAGAAAAAATAGCCAACAATTAAAAATTCACAATTTACATTAACGGAAACCATATAATTGTAGGCTCGTTACAAAACAATTTTTGAATGTGTCTCTTATAGGTAACGTTATTGACCTGAAAAGTATTATTGTAAAAAATAATTTAAAAAGTGTTGTCCAAAATATGTGGTTGGTAGATATATATTTTTTTTAATATATATGATATTACAAAAACCAACCTAACCGTATTTCAGCGTTTCAGCAGTGTATCTATTTTTGATATTTGAAAATATATGTACCTACCTAATATTGGTCTTCCGATTTTTGGGTTAAATATCTGTATGTACCACCAATTATTGTTATGGTCTTTACGACAAAGTTCCCACAAATATACAATATGATGCAATATATGAGGTTTGTGATTACAATACGCACATATTTATTTTATTTTATATACGTTTTAGGGGAGTTAATTACAGTGGTTCCAAAAATGTGTTAACGAACTAGTGTTTGTAACAAATACCGATGCACTCTACAAGATCCTACGGAGTAACTTTATGGCCTATGGGTTAGGTTATATATCTTTATATATACATAGAAATTTCGTGTACAACATATGTGTTTTATGCATCCTGCATTATTGCGGACACACCTGTTGTACTCTCGGAAACTGCTCAACTGATTTTAATAACCAATTCACACCTTATGAGTTGTTGTTTTTTGGTCCAGAATGAAAAAAAATCAAATTTGACTCATACCTATAACAAAAAAAAAAAAAATATATTTTCAAAATGTCGGGAAGGTGGGATACATAAGGTTATTTAATTTTTATCTATGAGCAACAGTATACCATTGCTTAAAAAACGATTCTGAGTGAAGCTCGCTCGGTGAATACCATTACATTATCAACAATCTATAATTTATTATATAGTAACGTCGTCCGTAATTATTTAATATTATAAAATTATGAAATCGTACGTTTTTTCTCATTTAACCGTTTTTATTTCGAGTACCGTTTCGAAAATCGAAAAATGACCTTTCTAAAGTACCAGCTCAAGAATGTTGCATTTCAGAAAAGATGCTACACTTGATACTTTTGAGCAAATTTAGGAGGAGAAAAAATGTTTCTAGAATAAAAAAGAAAAAGAAATAAACATCATTGTAAACCAATACATTCTTTCCTTCACTCATAATCTAAAATACTGCTGTTAAATGGTCAAAACATCAACGCTTGGCGGCCCAGACACTTAAGGTCGACATGTAGGAAATATCATCTATAGTCTACCTACACCAAACCAGAAAACCAAAAATATTATTTAACCACACGTGCTGTACACCTTAAAATATTATTTATCCACACTCTAAATGTTAGTATTAGGCAATCAAATTTTTACACGGGAAATGAGGTATATAATATTACGGTTATATTTATCATTGCTTATTAGAGACGCACCTGACATTATATTTTCAGAGTACCTGCTAATAACACCTGCAATCAAAAAGAAATACTATACATATCTACTTTATATTACACGGTCTAAACATTCCTGTTCACCACAAGTTCCGATCACTCCAATAGCATACTAACTTACTTTTTATAGTATACGTATTTTTTGTGTTTTGTATATTAAGCATTTAACTCTTGTTATCGTTAATTTTACCTTGTATAATGTCTCACGGCCCACGGGCTACCTACGGCGTACATTTTGTAAATAAATAAATACATCTGAATCTTTGAAAACATCACGATTAAGCAGTACGAAAACGAATGCAACGTTGCAAATATGTGCTGTTAAATATAATATCTTTAAATTGCAAATAGAACTGTTCTTAATAACAATTTATTATAATTCATATTTTTACATGAACACAGTAAATTTACTATATCATGTAAAAAGTGGTAATAAATATTAATTGCAAGAACATAATTTTTAATTCACATACTTAATATAATATAATTGAAATATTGTATGCACATAATTATATTTATTAAAATAAAATCAATAGTATAGTTGATAAAAATAAAAGTAGAATATATTCTTTTTATTACAACACAACTAATAATTATAACCTATATAACCTTGATATCTATAACCAGTCCCTGATAAATAATTTAATATATTATAATATCATGTATTTAAAACTGCTCGTATTACTCAAGTAGTTACCTACATGATTCATTTTTTTATGATCTAAATTTTTATTTATGGTGATTGGTGAATATTTTAATTCATTTGATTCATTTAATTAATTTGAGCTTTGAGCCATATAGTATTTTTTCAAACGATTCAATAGAAAAATATATTGGTAAATTGTAAATTTGATAGTTAAAAGTCTAAAGTAAGAACTCTGGACTATTTTTATGTTCTGGTGTTAAATTTAGTTATAGGTCACTTTACAAAAATGTGTAAACGATATTTTACAGCAACATATTTTATTGTAATAGCAAATTTGTTTTGTTTGTACGTTTTCTATACAAGTATTGTGTGCATGTTTGCAAAACACCTATTTATAATTCCACTCATAATTTATATACATTCATACTCGCGCGGGCGCGTTTGCGCATATATATATATTATATATTATATATAATATAGAAACTTAATAGCCAGAGATAGACTAATAATACCTGTTGAAGGTTATATGTATATACTGTATATACGGTAAATAAAATAAGTATAAATATATGTATTATATTAAAAAAATATAAATGTTACGCGTAGAGTTAAAATTCAAGATGAAGATATTACAATCGCAAATTGTATACATTTAAATTTAATAATATTTAATAACGCTAGTATAGGTAAATCATAAAATAATGACCTTAATAGTTAGTAGCTTATATTTTCAACTCGATATTTCAATATTTGCACCTCTTGTACATTATAATGATAAAGAAAATTCGATTAATCAAACCACAATATCGGTCATTGTAAGTTAATTATATAATATTTTAATTTTATAATATATATTACATTATGCGTGTGCATGCTGACATCGTGTTTAATCGAGTTCTTTGTTTTTCATTATGGAGCAGGCCATAGGAATTCGTTTTATATAAATTATACCTAATAATATGTATAAATATAATTAAATTCATTAACGTAATAAAATTGCCACGATAAATGCCTGAATTATTCGTAAAACTTTATCGATAAATTGTTGACAACGGACGTCAATTATAGAACGTAATATTGCGTTCATAATAGATTCATTAATATGTTTATAATAGTTTATTATAATATATCATAATAAATTATAATATTATAGTGTATTATACGGACCATAGCACATAATCGTAAATTTATAATAATATCTACACTGGACGCTAATAGCATTGTTTTGGTCGACGATTGTGTGGTACGTTGTACCTATGTCCTATAGTATATTTTTAAAAACTATTCAGCGTAATTCTTGTAGGTACAAGTTACACAACAAAAGAGAGGGCTCCAAGTTTTTTACAATCAATTTGTTGTTTCCGCAGTTAGACAGAAAAACAAAGGAATTTATTTAAATAAGAACAGAGGACCGGATACGAGGAAGACTGTGCGACGTGTGTTGTACAAAACTGAAAGCGGTTTTGTATGGGTACGTGTTAAAGAAATTCTGTTTGTTTAGGATAATATTAATATTCCCAACACTGCAAACGCACAGTACTATAATGCGGTAACTTTATCGGTGCGCATTTCCACCGTAGTTGGCTTCGTCCGAAAGTACAAACCGGTAATAATAACAATAATAATATTAAAAAACGAATTACCTACTACGGAGTCGGAGACGCGTATAAACAAAACGAAAAAATGTCCCAAATGCCGAGTGAAATCGGTGGTAGAAAACGTTCGCCTAGAACACGTACGAATATCACGATAGGGCGCGGGAGAGAGGGAGAGGAGAAATACGAAGAACTATTATATTTATTATAAAACGAAATTCATCGACCGCCGCCGCCGCCGCCGCCATCTGCCGTTAGCGGCGGCATCGTCGACGGCGGCGAAACTCAACAGCTGCTGGCGGGCCCTGTGGACGACAGACAAAACACACCCGCGACAGCGCTCCAACGGAACAAACGAAAGGCATTATTCGTAGATGCTCAGTGTTGCAGAGCTGTATTATAATATTGTATTGTAGTGCGGCAGCGGCCAAGGGGGCCCCGTCCCGCAGTGGTTCTCAAAATAATTGCGCGCGTGTTGTCGGGACAAAATAATATTTGTACCGTCACCGCGCCGCCCGCCACCGGTCAATGCTCCGTTCCGACGGCGACGGTATTGTGTTGCCTTGTTGGCGTGTTAACCGCACTAGCACCGATCCGAGAACGTCTGACCTTGAATCGCCGACGGTAGAACGGTGTGATTCCCCTATGGGGGTCCGTCACGAATCAACAAGAACCATTAATATTGTATAAAACACCGTACCTATGCGATACGCCTCCCTACACAATACCAAAATAATAATATATAATATTATTATTAACGTTAAAGCCTGTGGGGCCCTATAAAACAGGAAAATCGCCCGTAAAACGCGTAGTTCAGACGACGACGACGACGACGTTTTATTAATGAAATATGCGGCGTCACCGACGAACATTGATCAAGTACAAACTAAGCAAGTACCTACGCGACACGGTAATGACGTCGGTCCCACTTCGCCTGCACAGTTTGGCGTAGGGCCAGTCGGGCAAATATTATTATCTTTTAATACATTTCATGTACGATCGAAATCGACTTTTTTTTTTTCATTACACGTGTAATAACCTAACCTAACCTTTGGTCGTAATAAACCGTGTTCCGACTTGTTAATTACTTTAATTATTTACTTCGTTTTTATTTTTTCTAATACCCATCAAAAAGCTATTTTATTTTATGCGTTAGAGCGTGCGATAGTTAGGTATTATTATTATAAGACGTAGGTACCTATATTATAGTGTCCGAAATAACTACCCTAGTAATTTTGTTGTCGAGGGATTTTCATTTTTGTGGTTTGCGTTTTATTACGTGTTGAACTGTTTCGTAATTTTTTATCGAGTTTTCAACAATACTTCACAATAGTTTCACAATACTTTTATTTATTAATATAATTGTTTCAATACACTGGTATTTTTACAATATTACTATTTTACAGATTACAGATCATATATTATATTTTATATTATATATTATATATTATATTTTATATCACAATACTTAATACCTACTCTCTTTTATACAGGTAATAATAAAATTGAGTATAGACAACAGAATGGCATTATATTATATACCTATAGGTATACATATAATATAATTAAAATGCATGTAATATTTTATCTATGAAATTGTGACGAGTTAAAAAATTAAATGCATTGCTTGACAAGATTGTGTGTAGCTGAGTAGCCGTTTAGGTATGTATTACGCACCTATAATAATATAATGTTTGAAAATCGTAATTAAAATGTATTGAACGTTTTAGAAACGATGACACAATATTTATTACATAATAATATACACACCATACTTTCGATCATAAAATTCAATAACTGGCCGTACTGATGTCAGAACTCAGCAATTTCAATATACGAGTATTCGCATAAAAAGACGTGCAGCCTTATTAATTGACTTATTATCAAATTTAAAATTAATGTTTTCTTTGCTGGTACAAAACCACGTGAAAACACAGAAAATATTCATATGAACGTAACATTATGTTGAACTTTGATAATATTTAAATTTCTTTAAATTAGATCTGTTAACATAAAAATTGTTTTTTTTTTATTTATAAAATAAATTTACTACTATCATAATATACGCCAATTATACACAACGAGATTTTTTTTTAAACACATTTAATAAAAATGTGCTATTAATGAATGTGTTCATTTTATTATTAAATTTATCTCTATTAAAAGGACGTCGTGCCCGCATGTGTTGTCTCCGTCCTACACACGTTTATTTTGTACAGCATATTTTCAAAAAGGTCATAACTTAAAATCTTAAACTAAAACTATAACAGCACACTATCGTAACTGGTGAACATTTATTTGTTATGTTGTACATGTGTACAGCATGCAATTATGCAAGTACGGTATCCACTTAAAATATTGATTTATTACTGTTAGAATTTATTCTACTACGAAATAGCACCAATTGAAAGATAATTAAAATCTATTTAGATGAGAGAAATAAAAAGTGTTTTAATATTGTTTAATGGGTCATCTCTAGTATTAACACTATTGTACAAATACAATGTTACACATGTTAATAATATTATTGTTATTTATAATTATAGCTAAACTTAAACGAATAAAATGATCTATGATATAAATTTTAATATGTTCTAAGACAGTAAGACACATTGGAAATTTCTTGGTTAAAAATATAGTGTAAATAGGTACACGATTTTGAAACATCAGGTAGGTAAGTAGGTATTCTAGTATAATTTTCCTGTTAACACTTAACTCATGGTATAAAATAGTATAAGGCAAAGATATTTAAGTAGATATAATTAATTATCATGAATACTTAAATATTCATTTAATTATATTAATTCTCATATCACTATAAGTATATAAATAATAATTTTATAATCTTTTGAAGTATTTGATAAATAATAAAAGTTAATTCTAAGAAATTACAGCCAGATATTTTTATTTTTATATTTTTAAATAATTTAAATAATTTTAATAATAATAATAATAATAATAATTATAATAATTATTAGTATAGTAATAATATAATTATAATTATAATTAATTAATTAATTAATTTGGTATTATAATTTATTAATGTTGTAATATTGACCATTTTGTTTAGAATGTTTATCTAAAGAATGAAACGTTTTATAACTATAAATATGAATATTTAAGTCAACACTAAGCAGTGACGCAAATGGTAAAAATGGTTAGGGCTAAATCCCCAGACAATTTTTTTAAAATTACATATACCTATCATATATATGTTTCTGTAAAAGTGCAAATACTAGTAAAACCTAGGTGCTAGGATACAAAAAAATCATTGGTTCCATCCAAACCCCGAATGACTATTGTTGTTCAGACTTTTACAAACCAGATTTAATACATTTTAGGGTAGACATCACACACCAATCGTATAACCCAAAGGTAGGTATAACGCGCAAACAGTTATACTCCACGAGGGTCGACGTATTTTTTCAAATCATTTTTAGACCAGACAACATTTTGTGGCTCCCAGCTCCCCAGGGGTGTTCTTTGGTAACCATTGAAATATAATTCTATAGAATTTATAAAGTATATACCTACCAAATTATTATTACTATGTGGGGTGAGCTGATGCAACATTTTCACCGGTCCCTTATAATTCGTGTCCCAAACATCTAAACTCAAATATATCAACTTTTACTTGAACTAGGCACTTGATGGACAAATCAACATGTCAGAACAAAACCATACGCGACTGGTTTCGCTTATATAACATGGTCCCTCAATTATTTAATAATGAGTATCTTATATTATTATACAAAAAAATAATTTGACGATATTTGTAAGTACCCACACATCCATCACCCACACCCTTTTACAACCACGGGCCCACACATCCCACACAGGTTATATACAGTTGTAAATGGTATTATTGTGAACGTTTTTACCTGCATTTTTTCATTCGTCGTTGGTTAATTATATTTTTATACAAATATAATAAATGGGTTTAATATTATATTTTTTCCAACTTTTGATTCATTTTCAAATAATCAAATGATACTAGACTAACAACAATGGTTTTCTACTATTTCACCGGGCGATAAGATAGATAGGTATGATGTAGAATAGAAAATAACATTTTTCTTTCTTTTTTTCAGTTTGTAACGTACCTAATACCTATATATTTATATGATACTATTATCTATTATTAATATTTATATCACGAACATCTTTTTAATTAAAACATTTATTTTGTAACAAGTTATTTTAGTTTGAATCATAGTGTTACATTATTTTTAATATCGAATAGGTAGTTTTATTGTTCATTTTTCAATTAATAGAATTATTTGATAAGCGACATTCGTTCACAATTTATTGTGTTATAAAAAAAGTAAAAATATGTTCTTAATTGTATATTGCATCTCATCCATACATCTATAGTATACACCACACCAGTGATTCCCAAACATTTTTATCGTTACCATCCACTTGTAAAAAAAAAAATGACAGACGCTTGTTTTATCAATTAAGCATGAAACTTTCAACCCCAAGGGTGCGATATTTACAATTTGGGAAACACTGGTCTACACCAACACACTACCACCTCACATTAAGTATTACTACACAGTACACACACATGTTTAGAATAAATACATACATAATATACAAATAATTATGACTAAACTCAGTACTCAATACTCATCTTCTTTTCGGAGATATAAATAATGACACTGAAATAAAAAATTCATTACAATTATTGTTTAATAAATATATAATTTAATATTATAAATCAGGGACGGCAAAACGGTCGACTGCAGACAATTATAAAGTCGATCATGTTAGAATTAATCTTTAGGGCCATGTGCACGAATAAATAAATCAAGGTTGTGATGAACAAATTGTCGATACGTTTTATCTGTATAATTTTCTATGCAAGTCGATCCTCAAAGGTGAATTATATTTTTAGTAGACAGTGACCAACAAAATTTTGGCTACCCCTGATATTAATGATCATGAAAAGAATCTTTTTATTATTTTTTATAAACCTTGCATACTTATTTTATTAAAATCAAGTGAACAACCAACATGGGTATTCTAAATTACTAGATTAATTAGTTTATTACACAGATTTAATTTTGGTAGATTCTAAAGGTAGTCGAGTCGATATTTTATTGTTTTTACACTAATTAAAAAAAAAAAAAAAACATTTGATGAGATGAGTGCTATATTATATACAGGGTTTAATAAAGCCATTGATTAATTAGTTTTCATCATATCTTATGAAAAGGAAACTAATAGTTAAGAACTGTAAATCAACACTGTCCATTATTTGTGGCACATATGGTGTACCACAAGGCCAATTAATACTATTACATAACCAGATACGACTAATTCATACCATATATTTACGTATTTTAACAATTATCATTAGTATATTATATTGTTAGCTATACGTATTTCTTTGTGCTCTAATAATAATTTAGGCAAAAAGAATGTAGATTAGTAGAGTTACATTACCCACCTTAACGGAAATATTATGAACGGTAGGACTATAGTTATTAGTTAATAGTTATTCAACACAGCGTTAGAGCGACTACCAGAAATAGAGATCGTCAGGTTAGGTTAGGTCGGAACAAGGCTTGCACAGTTTGAATACCAGAGATTTTTACCAAACAGTGAAAACAGGACCTAAATAGGGTAAGTAATGGGCCCGTTTAGACGTGGTTTATAGAGCTAAAGTGTCTTTATGTCAGGGTTAAAATTAATTATTTGGAGTTATAAATATATATTATAAAAATGAATAAAATCTTTCATAGAATGTGGATATTGGATTTTGTTAACATTGTATTCATTAGAGTTGGTAATTGATTTGTATGAAATCCCCATTAGAGTTATGTGGCGCTCTCTATCGACGTAATTTATAAAATTATAATACGGATGGATCTGTGGAAACGGTAACACGTGAAAATATTATATTATATACCATTATACCATTTTATTCTAAAATAAGAGTAATTCGTTCGTTTTTATTTTGTTAGTACCTACACTATTTTACTATATTGTCTATATTAAGATAATAATAATTTTGAAATTTAACTTGAAGAAATAATTTTATTTTTATTCATTAGTTTTTTGAAACTGATTTTGAACATATAATAAATAAAGACGGAAGTCAATAACAAATGTGCAATGTTTGATTCCATTAATTTATATTATATGGATTTTATGTATTATGACCAAAGGTCCTCATAAAAAATTACTGAATAAGCCAATTACAATCATAAACTTGTATCTACTATATTATATGGATGATCAATAAATTTTAAATTCGTCAAAATTTGATATAATACTTTGCTATAAAATAAAATGTAGAATGTAAGTATGAGGGCTATTTTAAATGGTCAACGACTGACGATGGTAATAACACTTTCTTCATATTCCCAAATAATACCATGGATTAATGCATGGCCAATTGTTACACTTCCGACGATTTTGGAAAAATGTTCAAGGTATTGAATAACTCAGTGGCTCTTGACGCTGGTACCCAAAAAAGGTTATCAATCACGCATTTTCAGACGTCAAAAGGGAATTTGCGGTCATTGTGATAATAACCACGACATAAGTTCACACGACCACCTGTCTAAGAAATCAGTAGTTACAGACTTGGGTGTATTCCCTTTAAGTCCTTCTTCCATTACTTTGTACCACTTCTCCATCGTGGTTAGCTAGGCTTCCTATTTTACGGTAGCTTTAGCTACTGGCCTGGTTGCTACTGGGGAGTTGTGCTTGGAATCAGCCCCACTCGTCACGAATGTCGTGGTGGTGGTATTTTGACATCTTTCTGGTCTTCCTGGCCTTGCAAAATTTTGGCCAGGCATTTTCGTCCACGTGAATAGCAGATCATCAGCGAATTAATGTTTAAACTGGGGCCAAGTGTATTTAAGATGCGGTACCTGTGCAGTCGGATAACTAACTAGCAATGAAAAAACAAGTTATGATTATCTAGTGTTCTCCTTAACAGGCTCTTTTCATGTCTGAAGTATGAAGTTTAGTAAGGTATTAACCCTCCATCCAGTTCCTTCAGTTTATTCAACCATTTCTAGGCGAATTCCGCGTGAAATTACTTCTCAGGTTAGGTCTATGTTTTTACAACGGATGTACATTAAAATACATCCGATCTTTTACTGACTGATGAGTTTTTACCAGAGATTCTATGGGTTTATGGGTTTTTAGAACTGAATAATCTCCATCATTTACAGAATCATTATATAGTTTTATTAAGGAATTCTCGATTTCCACCAGTGAATTCTGATCTACTCTGAAGAACAACAGACTATTTCGCATACACTTGGAAGTTCTTTGGTTAGCTCAAGTAGCCTATATTGGGGGTTTTGATCTCTGTGCCAAGTATCTGGTTTTGATATTCAATGTTTTCTCATATGAGAAAGGTATGTCTTACAGATGACGAGAATTGTTAATAAGAAAAGTTCGTAGATATTTTTTCAATTTTTTTTTATCGCTTTATTACTATATAATAATGGGTTTGGGAAGGAAAAAGCCTGCCTACTGGTGGACCTAGAAGATCTCCGATATGAGGAAGGTATGCAAGAGGACAAGACGCAAATTCAAAAAGGGACGTCACCGACCGATCGATGATCATCAAAAACTGAAAGGAGATTTTAAGGAAGCAACTGTAGGTGGCTATCAAATGGAGCAAGAAGGCTAGTTGGAACAAGTTATGCGAGGTAGTGGAAACGGATCCCAGGGTTTACTTTATAAGTTGGTAGAAGGAAGGCCAATTCTAGGCTTTCTAGACCGGGCAGAGTAGACTCTATAATCGATGCTCGCTTTCCAAAGGAGGCAGTCATCTTATGACCACCAAGAACTGAGAATCACACCTTTCCAAACGTTACCCGTGCTGAAATACTAGACATTTGCTACAAAGTTCCGCGGGGAAATCGCCGGGACCGGATGACGTGCTCGATTTGGTGGTCAAGAAGGTAGCCATAAACAGGCTGGACATTATTAAGGATGTTTTCAATGCCTGCCTCAAAGACAGTGTTTTGCCACACTCCTGGAAAGTTGCAAAGATTGTCTTTTTGAGGAAAGGAGATAAGCCGTAGGACAACCCATCGTCCTACAGGCCAATTGGTTTCTTGAGCACGGTGGACAAGCTCTGAGCTGGAGGATAACAGTAATTTCAACGACCGTCAATAAGGGTTCAGAATGGGACGATCGACGGTTGATGAAATCAAAAGACTCATGGTTATGACAGCTAGATCTGCGCTGCACTACCGGAGGAATTGTGTGCAGTCGTAGCCTTAGATGTGGCCAACGCCTTTAACTCGGCGAAATGACCGAAAATCATCGAGGCTCTGAGTGTCAAAGAATTTCCTCCATACCTCGTAGGCATGGTTCAAAGCTATCTGTGCGATCGGACGGTGAAATATGAAGGCAGTTCGAGAGCATCAACCTGCGGAGTGCCGCAAGGATCGGTACTGGGGCCACTGTTGTGGAACCTGGTGTATGACGAGTGAACACGTGATGAACTCGGACAGGATATCCTCAACGGAGTTGGTGACTTATACTGATAATGTGGTGGTGGGTTCAACAGGGCACACTTCTTTCATATTGGAGACTGTAACAAAGAGCGCGCTGGACAAAGTATCGGGCTGGATGAACGGAAGCGAACCTAACGCTGTCGGTAGGGAAAACGGAAGCAATAATCGTAACAAGAAAAAGGGGTTATAGTCTGGCAGAATTGGAGATGAAGGGAAATCGTATAGAGATCAAAGAAAAGATAAAGTTCCTGGGTCTGGAACTCCATAGAGTGCTTAATCTAGGGAGCTCGGGTCAAAGAAAGCGGAAATTGTTGTCCACGGTAGTGGTGAGCAAACTATTATACGCGTCACCGATATGGGCTAAGGCACTAGTGTTCAACCGAAACGTTGTTATCTTATGTATTATCGGGAGAATGATACTGGCACATTTTCTCGAATAGGAGTGGGCGGAAATATATAAACGGAGAAACGAACAGGACAAGGAACGGGTTGCAAAGGAAATTGGGTTGGAAACATTGAGAAAATGGCAGGCAAAATAAAATAACGGAAAAAAAAGAAAGTGGACATGGATGCTGATACTGGATGTTAAAGCAAGAACAAGTAGAAGCATGGCACTGTAGACTTTCATACGACACAATTTCTATCAAGACACAGCCATTTCAGCTACTAACTACATAGATTTAAGAAACTGGAGGAGGCCATATGTAACAACTGTTAGAGCCCCATCGATGATACAGAGCCTGCAGTCTTTCATTGCGACAGGTGGTAGTCGCCACCCGTGCGCAAGATCATGCCATCGGGTGCGTCCCCAAGTTGCGGATAGGGTTAAGTCCTGCAGATATGTAGGACAGCTGCAAAATATGCCACACTCTTGGGTTAGACGGAAAAGCAGTCATGGACAAGCTCACCTCCGCGGGAGCGATCGATTCCCAATGATCCCGGGGATCAGGTAACAGGAACGAAAACCAAACAGAAGACGCGAGAATGGCGTTGTCGGTGGATGCCAAGCCACACAATAATAGATATGGACACACAACAAAATAAAATTGATGATACTGATACAGGGGCCTCGGAAACCCCAGATACGGCAGGTAGGAGTAGTTAGTCCTATAAGTCGTCATCATTAACCCAGGGTAATGCGCAAATGCAACGAAAAACTGCATCAGACGGAGACAAAAATACGGACAGGAATACTGCAGAACAGAACACAGCCATACAGGAGTCAACCAAAGGTGATAGCTTAGAGCAAAAGTTGAAAACATTCGCAACTTCTAGCAGCAATAAAGTCACCTCCAAAGAGGCAAATCTTCAAGCATTTACAGCAGATACAAGTTGTCCAAGGACTTAGATGCTGAGAACATCGCCGCCCCAAATGCAAAGCGAGAAATAAAGGCACTTATTACACAGCTGGCGAACGTTGTAAAAGGAATGATTATACTTTATTACGGGCGTCCTTACGGCAAACAGGGGAAACCAAATAGATATTGTTCAAGACATTGAGCGAGTACTTACGAAAACTACAGAGGCCCAGAAAAATGCTCTTAAAGGGATCGTGGTGAGCGCAGGGCGGGTTCCGGAGGACTCCGTCTCTTCACCGGACCACTCCTGCTTCGAGTTCTCTGCTGCTATCGAGGGACTCCGATAAATGTTGAAAGCCCAAGGTAAAGGCGTTAGAAAGTTGACAGAACAAGTGGAGAAGATAAAAAAACATCAACACCAACAAAAGCCACTGAAGTAGCAGCAACAACGAGAGCCACAAAATCAGGGACACCAACAACTCCAAAAACAACAACAACAACAACAACATACAGACCTGAAACCTACCCAAGACCAACCACACAGTGATGACAACGTAAACTAGGGAACAGTTAAGAACAAACGAATGAATAAGCGCAGGATGGAGAAAACTATAAGTACACCGGATGCGATCATCATAAAGGCCGATAACATGTCTTATTCGGACATGCTAAAGAGGATCAAAACAAGCAGAGAAATTGAGGAGGTTGGTGAAACCTTTAACGGAATTACTAAAACAAGAGATGGCCACCCGAGAATAGCCCTGAACCCAGAAATAAATAAAATCGAGAATCTCAAAACAGCTATTAAAAACACAATCGGCAACGAAGTTAGCTGCACAAGGCTTTCCGATACCACGGTAATAGAAATCAGAGACGCAGACGAAGAGTCGACAAATGAAGAAATCCTAAAAGTAATAGAAGTATAGACAAAAAACAAATGAAGCACTAAAATAATCAACAAAAAGAAAATAGACCGCGGAACCCAAATTATTACAACCTCAGTTCCTATGAGCGCGATCAACTAGATGCTAAACACCCGTCTGAGAATAGGATTTGTAAACTTATGGGGCAAACGCAAGATAGAAGTTAAAAATGATTTCTGCTACTAAGGGTATGGACACACGAGAGTAGATTGTACAAATGAAGAACGCAGTGATCACTGTTGGAAATACGGAGTAGTGGGACACAAAAGTAAATAGTGCCAAAATGAAAACCTGTGCCCGCTGTGCAAGGGAGAATCCACTAGTGATCATATACTTGGAGGTTATAGATGTCTACACTGTGCGTGCACTGGAGGCAGAAACATCCCTGTCTAATGGAAAAACACAATGATCTCAATACTACAAATCAATATTGGAAACTGTAGGGCGGCGCAAAACCTGGTACATGCCACTTCAGATCAAGAAAAAAAAAGTTGTAATAATAAGCGAACAGTATAGAAATACAAATGAAGACGAAGGCTGGTACAGCGACCAAAGTGGATTATCAGCAGTGAAAATAGTTAACAAGAAAATATCGATAGATGAAGATAGAACCTGTGAAAGAGGCTTCAATTGGATACAGATTAAAGGCATCAAAATATATAGCCGCTACTGCTCTATAAACTCGGGTACTGTGGAATACTTAGATTTTGTGATAAGACTCGAAAACCGTATCAAAACATCAAAGGTACCGACCTTTGTTGCGTGGGACTTCAATAGCCACTTTTCCAGCTGGGGTAGCCCTAAAGAGAACAATAGAGGAGAAATACTAGTTGACATGATAGCAGCAACAAACCTGAATATACGCAACATAGGAAACGAACCAACCTTTGTAAGAGAACCTTCTCGAACACCCATGGATATCATCTTGATCAACTTAATGACCCATGTTAAAAATTGCAGAATATTGGAACGAAGAGTCCCTGAGCCTACATAGATATATCACGTTTGAAGTAAAGGAAAGGAGCCCACGTAGAGGTTAGGTAATAGGAGGATAGTAAATCAAGAAATTAGACATGGAAAAACTCAAACTAGCAGTCGTAGCAGAAGGCAAGGTAAGTCAAGGCAAATACACTGTCAGATCGCGGAAGCTGAAGTAGAGAATTATTGCAGTAGGATAACATATTTGGCAGATAAATGCATGCCAAGGAGAAATGGTAAACATAAAAAACCACCAGTTTATTGATGGTCAGGAAAACAACAACTTAGAAAAGAATGTATAATGTGCAGAAGAAACTACCAAAGAAAAAGGAGGAAACGAAACGAACAGGAATGTACTGAAGAAGGAAGGCAATACAAAGAGAGCCGGAAGCCACTGGTCAAAGAGATCAAAATAGCGAAAGAAAAATGCTGGCAAAAACTCAGTTTAGAAGTAGAAAGGGATCCCTAGGGTCAATCATATAAGATAGCCATAAAGAAATTGTCTGGTAGACTACCAATTCTCGGAGTGGAAGTTCCGGGATGAATAGACGCCATTGAAGACAATGGAAATGACTTCGGTACCCAACAGCTTTACAGAGAAAGGGAAAATTCTGGCGGAGTTGAAACAGCCATACCCCGAAATCATTGAATTAGAAATACTAGAAGAAGTAAGGAAATTGTCACGTGGGATAGCATCCGTGCCCGACGGAATAGTAAACGAATTCCTCAAAGCAGTCATACAACTAGATCCAAAAGCTACTGCCGACGTATATAACATGTGCATGAAAGAGAATTACTATCCGAAAGACTGAAAAGTATCAAATTTAATACAGATACACAAACCAGGCAGACCAACGCGGGACCCGTCCTCCTACAGACCATTATGCGTGTTGAATACGATCGGTAAGCTTTTCGAGAGGATATTGGCAAGACAGCTGAACGCTTTTCTGGAAGACTCGAGAATACTGAGCTACTCACAGTTTGGTTTTTGGAAGAAAAGATCGACATTGGACGCCATCAAAAGATTACTCACAATCATCAAGACAAGCAACGAGAGAAAAAAGGTCGTTGGAATGCTAACGCTAGACTTATGCAACGCATTTAACATCACACAATGGTCAAAAATAACTACAGCACTAAAAGAAATAAACGCACTAGAATATATACAAAATAAGGTCGTTGTATACCTATCGGACAGGAAAATTTAATTCACAGTAGGAGACGTGAAAAAAGAGTTCAGGGTGGAAGCAGGAGTCCCGCAAGGCTTAGTGATCGTTCCATGTCTGCGGAACGTTATGTACAATGGCCTGTTTTTACAAAAATTACCAGAAGACGTCAAAATAATAGCGTTTACCGACGATGTGGCAGTAGTCGCTACTAAAAATGAATGGAGAAGAATGGACTTACACTGGCAGAACACAAGACAGAGTTTATCGTCTTTACTACACGCTATAAGTAGAAAAGCATAAAAGAAAGAAAAAAAAAAACACGACGTTGAGCTCGAGTAATAATATGAAGTATCTTAGCTTAACGCTTGACTCAAAGCTCACATTCAAAGAACACGCAGAACAAACAGCAAAACAGACTGCGGTTATAAAAAGACAGCTAAGATACATTTTACCTAACATGGGTGGAGCTGGACAGAGAAAAAGAAAGCTTCTATTGTGCGTAGTGACTTCGAAGCTCCTATATGGGGCACCTTGCTGGGCAGAGAGGATGACGATTGCATCATGGAAGAAGTTAGAAACAGTATCCTCGAATGAGGACGGCCATTGTGGTTGTGTCTTCACTGACGCCTTTAAAGACCCTGGCTAAATACCGAGCAAACAAATATGAAAGAAAGGACAGAACGCAGAGCGAAGATGATGTCTGGGATGAATGGAAAAAAATCTGGAGTAGTGCCATTTATGGTAGGTGGACCCACAGACTGATACCAAACGTCCAAAAATAGGTAAACAGGAAACACGGAGAAGTCAAATACCACTTAGCACAGTTCCTAACAGGACATGGGCAGCGTCGGCCTGGCATATAAAAGGCCTTGGCCACAATTTTTCTCTAGGGCCTCGATTTTTTTTATTAATTTTCTATATGAACAAAGCGATCCCCTCTCTTGTCGCTAAAGAGAGCATTGGAGGTCGATATCGTTTGGCCATTCCAACCGAAGATAGTTGTGGACCCAATGGCTCAGAACAAGGATATCTGGAGGGCAGTAATGAAGTTTGTGGATATGGTAATGACAAAAAGAGAAGAGGAGGAGAGGATTCGTCAGCAGGAGGAAGGAGCAGTCTAGTTAGTTAAGTGAAATCTATTGTGGGCTGAAGACCAATCTTAGAGGGATAGGGCCCTCTTTTTTTTGTGGAATCAAGTTGATAGAGATATCAATATATAAATGTATATATTACGTGCGTTAGGCCGTAACGATATATGTATTATTATATTATTTTTTATATTAAATGATACGGTTACAGGGGGAAGGACGGCCCACTTCAAGTGAATTCCCCCCTCCCTGTAGCACCGTGATACCGTCACAAAAAAAAAGGTAATAACGGGTTAGGTTAACCTAACCTTTTGGAGTCGTTCCTTCTTCTTGAGATCTTTTTTTGTTACCTCGGACACGAACTTTGGTCAATTATCTGATAATAACTTCCTTGAGTATCTACCTAAATCCCCAAGGTTTAACGGAATAACTCTCATTGGAGTATATTCATAATTAAATTTCAGTCACCTCTGTAAGGGACATTTGTATACCGAACAACTGTGACATTCAGTTACTTACTACTAAATTTGTTGTCTTACCTATCACTGATTATTAAAATTAAAAATGAACCCAATGGACCCATTAAAATTTGCAGCACCTCTTTAAGTTGATTTGGAATTTGAATCAGTATTAAATTTATAGTACTAGTATTTAATTTTTAGATTATTTTATTCCTGTTTTTAGTTATTTTGCCTACTTTGGAAAAATTTCAATAGATGTCCAACAAATTTTAATGAAAACCTACAATGATAATTTTTATGAACCACCATTAATAATAAAAAAAATTTAAAACCATTGTTTAGAAAATTAAGTAGGTACCTAATATACCGAGTGTTCAATTTTCAAGGTAACAGGAAATTTTTCGAACGCATGACCTTGAATATGATTAGGGTTTTTTTACAGGGTAAAGGACATATAAATACTTTTTTTTTGATAAATTCTAACTTTTAACTTTTTTTTTATTTGCGCATGAGCATTAAAACAACAATTTCTTAAATAGGAACCAGTATTTTTGATACTGGATTTGGGTTGCTCTATTTTTTCTGAGTAGCTTTGATCTACACAGTTTTTTAATATCTTCAAAATTGACATTTTTAGGACTGTCGACAGTTTTAAATTAGGTAATTCGTAATAACACATTTTTCAACGCTCAATCATAATCACGCATTTATTGGTATTATTTTAGTAATTTAGTAGTTTGGACTAAAATAAATTGTTAAAATAGAAAATATTAAAATACTGTAAAAATCAAAATTACTCAAAAAAAAATAGAGCAATCCAAATCCAGTATCACACAAATCAATACTCATAAACATACGAGTAATAAAAAATAAATAAATACCTTTTTTAGAATTCAAATAAAAATAAAAACTTGATTTGAAAAATTTTATTTTTTGGCTTCAAAAATAGTGTATTTAAAACTAAAATATTATGACGTATGAGTGAGTAATAAAACATTATCTAAAGCAATAATTATTAATAATTTAATATTATTATTTATTTGTACATTTAAAATTGACGTAAGTATGTAACATTTCTTAAGGTTTCTAGTTTTCTACCTTTAAGTTACAGTGTTAGGTATGTACACCTTGTTAATTTCCAATCACTATACATATAGACAAGGCTGGGCGTTTACGAATTAAAAATTAAAATTAAGTTAAAACGTTAAGTTAATTAACACGTTACTTTTTTTTTTAAATTAACTTTTAACTTACCTACCTAATAAGTTACTTTTTTTTTTAAGATTAACGTGTTAACTTGAAGTTAATTTTATTCAAAAATATTTAAATTAGGTTAATTTTAGTCCAAAGAAAAATGCAAACTTTTGAATAGTATTTTTAGAAAAGTTGGTTTTTTGATAGCTAGTAAATACTTTGATGTATCATTTTAAATTTCCCCAGTAATTTTCTTGTGCATAAAGAGCATAAAAAAAAAACTATATAATAAACATTATTATGCGTCTGGAATTTTTTATTTTGAAAATTAGAACATTTTAACTTTAAATTAAGTTAAGTTAGGTACTTTTTTTTTCAAAGTGAACGTTTAACTTAATAACGAGTTAGCGAAAATAAATATGAGTAACTTTTAATTCAACTTTATTATTTTAAAATAACTTAACATAATGAGTTTAAAATAATCGTTAACTTGCCCAACCTTGCATATAGATATAACATATCCGGCATATATAATAATTAAACATCTTATTTATACATTTATAAAACAAGTATCACAATTTACAACAATATTATATAAATCTATTCAATTTATATAGGTATAAATCATAATACTATTGTATCCTAATAGTTTTTATGTCTATAAGTCATTATAGATTAAGTAACTTAAATTCATTGGAAAATTCTTTGGGCGTACTCAACATGCGCCGTATGCTTAAGAATATGAAAATAATATTAGTAAAAATACAAAAATTATTATGTCCTCAATAATGTATTTAAAAATATCATAATGATATAATGTATGACGAAAATGTTTACAATTTTTGTTATACTTAGGTATCTATGTTTATCTTGATTATCAAGACAATATTCACTCATAGGCCATAAGTGAAATAATCATTTTTTTTACAAATTTTCTTTTACCAAACATTAATATATTTTTTTTTCTTCAAATTTTGAAATGTCAACTTTGGCGACAATGGCACAAATGCATGCTTTAATGTTTGGTAAAAAAATTATTATTTCACTTATGGCCTATGGGTGGATATTGTGCCAGCCCTCCTTGTGGTTTTTTATAAATTACTCGTAAAAGAGGGTTGTGCAAAGCTAATTTAATGACCAAGTATTTTTAAAATAAGTTTAAGGGGGGCCATTGTAATATAAGTTTTCTCTTAGTTACTGTATTAACTACTTAATATGGTACCAGATAAAATCAAATTCAATTAGTTATGCCATATTGCTGTCAAGAATAAAAATGACTAAATAAATCAAAATCAAAATAAATAAAGAATAGATTTGGGTATTTATTTAGTATGTGACCTACTGGCATAAGCATATGCAGGTCTTCTTGGCAGGGAAGTCAATACCTTAGCTAAGGAGATCCAGACTCTAACCCCCCCCCCCCCCAAATTTGTAGGTATAATATAAAATATTGGGGAAGCGGAAAATTTTGCAGGGGAGGCAGCAGCCTCCCTTGTCTACCGGACTAATAATTAATTTAAAAACAGTCAAATTTAAAATCATAAAACCTTATGTTATTTAACTATTGCAGGTAATGGATTACATTCAAAATATCAGTAAAAAAAAAATTTTCAACAAATTATTTTATTATAAGTATGTTTGGCAATACCTTATTGGGTTATGTGAATGACAGTCAAAATATCTATACGTAAAATCTAGTGAATATAATAATAATATAATAAAATTATAAAGATAAGCAAGCATAGGTTGTACCTATGATATAAACTATCGTTTTGGTAGGTCACATATTAAATGAATACCTAGATTTGACAAATTTTATATCCCCTCGATGTAGTGTGTCTAATGTTTTACTGATCATTGGAATTAAAATTAAATGTTGTACATTTAAAACACAAATAAACATACTATTTTTTTAATTGTTTTTAGTAATATTTGTATTATTAATGTAGGCACTAATTTTATTATTATTTTGATTTCCATTAAAAAATGATAAAATAAATTATACATTTTATAATATTTTATAAATATCAAAGTTATAGTTTTATAACTATTATTTGCTCCTATTGAAAAATCCAACAGATAGATTATAATATTTTATGATACTAATATTCAAAAACTATAGATTGAAGGTTTCATAAACATAAATAAACAAGAAAAAAACAGTGATTTGATAAGTAGTAACCTCTTATAAGAAAAACTTTTTTTTATTGGTTTAAATACCTAATTAAAATCAATTTTTGAAATTTAAACCAAAATCATAAATAATTTTCTATGACAGACAATTTGCCACATCTAAGTAAAAAACAATTCATATCTGAATAGGTCAATTACATTATTATTATACTGTATTTATTTATTTACATTTATTGTATTATGTGTTTTATTATTTATTATAAGTAATGGCACAATAACTATAAATATAATTATTTTATATTCAATTTTCTTCTTTAATAATGCTATTATTCTAAATCTTATTTTTGGAATTTTTCAATATACTAAAAGACTATAATATTTTCAAACTCATGAAATTTTTATTACTTCTTAGGAGTATTAGGAGTACCTGATTGCTATACAAATTTCTGTTTATAAAATGACAATTATGACAATTGACCACACCCCACCTTTTATACAGTAAATTATTTAATGGATCATTATTCTAAAAAAAATTTTATGTACCTAAGTATTTAAATTAAAATGTGAACGAGTAACTTTAAGTGATTTAAATTTGTGAATTAAGGATAATAATAGATCCATGACAATGGATGTAGAAGATATGGAGACTATGCTAATTTGAAAATTTTAGTAATTTATATTTACCTATCAATGTTTATTATTGATTTATAAAAATGATCAAAGTATGGTTAAAGATGGTAAAGATATGGTTAAGACATATTTTATATTTTTATAAAACCATTTTTAATAACTATTATCTTTAATATAAACATTTTGATAACTCAATAAAATACTAGTTCAAATTTTTAAGTACCTACTTCAAAATGTTTAAAAACATGCACTAAATAATTTATGATAAAAATAAGGGTTCTTATAAGTAACTCATTAAAGAAAAAAAGAGTAAGTGTCCTTAGTGTTAATCACCTTATAAATAATATTAAGTTATATGAAAATGTTAATATAATAAAAACTTATCATCTAAATTCTAATAAGTATAAGTATTTAATATATATGATTATTTTTGTTCAGCAACACAAACCCATGAGTTATTTTGTACTTTGTTTTGATTGAATAATAAATATATACAGAACAAAGTAACATATTTACATTTAATCTAATTTATAAGTAATAAATATGATAGGTATGTTACTTCTGTACTGTCTTCATTAAAACACTACCTACCTACCTATTATTATCTATCAAATGCTTTTAAAATTAAATTAATGAGTGGTAGGTATTGGTAACTTAATGTTCAATATTGTTTAAATAGGTATAACAGTATAATAATAATTAATATTTATGAATATGCCTTTTTTTATGTTAATAATGAACTAAGAACTTGTATATTGACTAAGTAGTAAGTTAATAAAAAACACCCGGTTAATAATCATCAAATTTAAAAACTAAATTACATTAGTCAAGCTACTCAACAAAAAAACAAGAATTTTAATGGTAGTTAACAATTTCAATAGAAATTTTAGTTTTACAGTAACAAATTGGTTAAAGCATTAAAAATTATGCACATCATAATATGATGTCATATTATGATGTGAGAAATGACTTAAAATATCACAAAAGATAATAAATAATAATATAATATAATAATAAATCACAATAATTATTAACATAGTAGTTGTTTAACTGAACAACGGGTTGAACAATTAACTTTTTAATATATACGAGTAAAATAAATAAAGTATAAACTAAATTATATATATATATATATATATAATTGTGTCATTCAATAAATGTACAAGACAAATGTGTTATTATGTTGACAATGAATCAATGATAACAATACATACATTAAAACATAATGCCAAATACCGATGAATAGTGTTAGGATAGGATCACACTATACTGCTTTATACGGCTGAATTGGATTATTACTCACTACTCAGTCATATATACAGCGTTCACAATCGAATCGTTATTATAACCCGTCCAATTCATATTGGTCATTGGCTACTGTTACAATATTACTATCTTATAACGTACAGTAATAGCAAGTATGATGGTAGTTTGTGACGTCAGCAGATAACCAAGATGAAGATTATATTTTAATAGTTACACTATTCGAACAATAATTATTGTTTAGGTATATTTTTACTTTACCGTAACATTTGGCTTTGAAAATTTAATTTATGGATCCTGAAGTTATTTTATGCGATGAAACCATGGAGAGTTTAGCGTTCGGTAATAACAACTATTTAGCATAATGAAAATACTATACTATCGTCAAATGTCAATGCCTAATGGTAATAATAACGAATAATTAATATTAAAATAATAACTTTGATTTTTTGATACGTAAGTTGTACACCAGTAAAGTTCACCACCCGTCACCCATCAATACATAAAAAAAAATAAATAATAAATTTATTATCTATACGTAGTGAGACATGATAACCGAAGGGCGAGGAGTGATAATATTGTTATCGTCGTGTCGAGTCAAAACGATGATAATAATATGCCGTGTCCAAACCAACCGACCCCCCCTCATCCTCGTCAAACTCGGACATATTATAATAATTATATCTATTGTAGTGTTTGTAGGTCATAGACAAATTTCATGAAATGTATAATGCTCCCGAGTCTGCGCATCGGCGTATTACGGAGACGCAACACCCGCAAATTGTGTTGTCAAATTAAGTGTGTACGTGGCAAATATAATATGCACAGCAGATCACCTTTAGCTCCGTTGGTTTAAAAATTATAGTGAATCGACATATCGACATATTATGAAACTTGACATTATCTGTGTTAGTATGTTGGTTTTTACGATAGTTCAATTTTTTAGCAAGTTATGCGTACATGATAATACGACGTACGTACGTACGTACGGTCCTACCTACGTATGACGTAGGTATATTAAAAATGTTTGTAATTCGCTTAAAAACTGAACGATCGTAAAAAACCGACGTACGAACTGCACAGATAATGTTCTTACCATCAAATTTCATGATAGGTCGATTTACTGTAATTTTTAAACCAACGGAACTAAACCAGCGTAAATTTGCCGTGTTACGCACTCGTAAGACGGAGACAACAAATGCAGGTGTTGTGTCCTCATAAAAAAAATACTTTCACGATTGAGTGGGAGTAGTAGTGGGTATAATTACCACTGAATACTATACGACTTATGATACTAACTTACGGCTATGGTGATATATTATATCCCATGGCTAAATATAATATAGGTATAAATCGTGAATAGTAGTACGTGCGCAGCCCAGAACGCAAATGCGTCTTAATGAGATCATACCTATATATTTAGCCATGTTATATCCTAGCGAGGACAGGATGTAGTTGAGCAACAAAGATGACAATATTTAAAAAAAAAAAAAAAAATAGAAGACGGCAAACACGTGTTTACCTAATGTCCTATCATATTGTTATACGCAGTTATTTGTTATTTCGTTCTAAAAATTTAGGCATTTGACATTCTTCGGTGGGGCCTGGAGGCCGCGCAGTCTATTCATTGTTATAATACCTTTTATTGTGATCATGCTGTAGATACTTACTGCAGGTGAAAATATATTGTGACGTACAATCGTAAACTAAGATTCAGGCATATAAATATTATAAATTTAAATACGGTAATTTCCCATAGTCACAAGTCTTTTTCGTTAGTTGTCTTATTTGTAAAATATACTTTTAAATATATTATTTAATACCTAAGTACTTTAGTACTTTTTATTTTATTTTTTTTTATTTTTTATTTTACTTTTATTTTTTTTTTTATTGTCACTTTCGATACCAGTCGAAGCACTGGGAAAATGATTTTTTTTCCGTCCAGCAAGTACTGATTTGTAAAATAAGATTAATATAATGAACGTATCCGTACGTTTTATTCAATACCTATGTGAAATACCTAGGTACTATAGCTGGTAGATGAATTAATCCTGTGCTGTTTTATGTAGCAGTTTGGCGAATCTAGATTATATTATATAAGACGTATAATACAACACAATAATATATTCATAGGTAGGTAGGTACCCTAATAATACGTAGAACGACAAGAACTGCAGTTCATTATTATTATGCGTTGTGCCGTTAAATGAACAATGAATAAACGGTGTGGATTAAAACGTGCGAATAAACAATTTGTATACGTAGTACTGACCGCATACTTTAGTTTAAAATATAAATAAATAAAAATAAACATTGAATGTAGGTAAGTACACGATTTGAATATCGTAGACAATATTACGACGTTTAAAACAGTGTAAATAAGTGTAAAGTACAATTTAATAGTTACAATAATCCGGTCCTAAAGTGTTTATCGTGTTTTTTTATGACATTTATCGGCGGCTATTAATGGTATAGGTATCTAAATAATACTATACTGTAGATAGGTATAGGTATTTCGAACAACCTAATATGTGGCCTCCCGTTCGACTTATTACTGACCGGTCTTGTTCTTTTCGACTGTTCGGTTTCTCGAATACCGCAATAATATAGCAGTTTTTATATACGCGTATTTTTAAAACCACTTGTATAACTCGTTCAGTTCATCCTGGTATTCAGCAACCATCATAACGATTTTGAAAAAAAAAAAAAACAAATCAGTGGTCCGAAAACTATATCATATCCTTATAATTGCACTCTCTATGCCAATGAAATTATGGTTATTTTTTTGGACATTTAAGATATAGTTTTTGGACTAGGTACTGTTGATTCTGCAAATTCGTTAAGGTTGACGAATACCAAGATGAGCTGGTCGAATTATAAATAATGCGATGTTTGCAGACTTGCAGTTTGAATAAGATTCAAATTCGTAACAATATATTATGATGAATTTTAAATCCTTGATTCTGAATGGACTGAATGAACTGTAGGTACGTCTCTAATCAGTAAAATAACAATTTTACAATAATATATTTACATTTTTAACAATTCGGCAAGATCTGAAAATCTGAAATGGTAAATGTCTACCTATCTAATGACTAATACATTCTATTCAAAAATATTTGTATTGGAAATACTAACATAATACACATCTGCGTTTCTAGTAAATAAATTCGGTGAAATCCGTGAGTCCGTAACAATAGTCGTAATATCAATAGAGACCGTTTCGAAGGCTACAGAAACGTGACAAAAAGCATTGTAGGTGTGACTGTAGGTTGTTTTAAAACCTGTGGATTGTGGAATCAATATTTTACAATCTGTATGAAATGCAGCGTTCACTTGCGAGCTGCGGTTCGTTTTTTACTTTTTACACTCATCAGCGGCTGGAACAGTTCACTTTCTGACCTTGATACACAGCTGTTAATGTATCAGCGGTATCACTGATGTATGTAATAAGTGAAACGTAAAATGTATTTGTTATTTTGATGTTATGTTGTTATACCTAATAAATAATTTTCAGTTGCATAGTAATTTTTTTTAATGGGTTGGTTTCTAAAGATTATTTAAATGACTAAAATTATTTTTGTGCATGCGCGGATCCGAGAGGGGGGGTAAGAGGCCATAGTCCCACCATAGACTGGTGAATCTTTTATTTTATTATTAATAATTAATTATTATTATTATTCATTATAATATATTATCATGTATCATTATTAATTAAACCATTTATATAAGGTACTAATCTAATTATGATACTGACAAATATTAATCAAAAAGACGAAACGATTTTGTAATATTTTAATTTTTTTTTTTTATAAAATGTGTTATATTTCATGTAAAATTAATTTAACCTAAGAATTATTCACCTTTTATTATATTGTACTGATGTACTGATAAACTGGAATTTAAATAATAATATTTATTCATAATTTGAGATCACATTTGTATTTTGTTTTGAAAGAGTGTGATTTTTGATATTTTAGCTATTATTGTAAATTTTAGTTTTTAGTATAGCCAGTGTAGGTAGAGATTTTTTAAATTTGTTTACTATATTATATTGCTGTATAAATAAGAATTGAGCTGGATAATAAAAAGATTAAAAAAAGGAGTCTAGGATATTCATATTTTGCCGCCGGACAATTCGTCGCCGGAAGTGTCCGACGTATTAACAAACTCTTGTTATAGTTACTCTATAGCCAGCGCCGTACTTGAGAACGCTCATTTCATTGGTTCATTTGAATTTCTCGCCAATATATTAATTAGGTATATTAATTATTATACCATGAAAATTAAAGATTAAGAGATGACCACACTATGTACACAAAAATATGGCCCGACAAAAGTCGCACGGTTGTTCTCTGTCACCAGGAGAGCGTCGTTCGATTAGAAACTTACGTTTTACTCACGGATTAATTTACTAATATAGTATTAATATTAATCTGTGGTTTTACCACATATTATACGTATTTTGCTATAAATGTACGTTCTTTTTCATTATTTGAATTCTAATGAAATATAAATTATGATTCATTATTTATCATTACCTGGTTATGTTAAAGTATACCAAAATATAAACAGTTAAAGTTCAAAAGGTGTTTGCTATAAAAAAAGTGTAAGATTCAAAATATTCTATTATGACTATACGAGTCTAACGAATAATGATAAATGAATCATGATACATATATGTATAAATAATACATTAATTAA
This sequence comes from Aphis craccivora, assembly GCA_009835225.1. Classification (NCBI taxonomy): domain Eukaryota; kingdom Metazoa; phylum Arthropoda; class Insecta; order Hemiptera; family Aphididae; genus Aphis; species Aphis craccivora. Next base: position 44,411 of record VUJU01000314.1, on the reverse strand, counting down.
TGTTTTGATAATTTTCTACTACACTTGTTTTTTCCTTTTTTTGTTGTAATTTCAGTGGCGTAATTACGGGGGGGGGATTAGGGGGATAGATCCCCCCAAAACTTTTTTTTACTGTTAACATTTGATGAAAGTATTGGTAATGACTTAGTAATGAGTAATGACCATTCAAACTAGGTATTCTCTCTTTTCCAAATCAAACAATTTTGTTTACTTTAAATTAATAAAATACCTTTATGCTATAATTAATTAGATGTATTACGCTTGTGAGTTGTGGCAGATCGTAGATTAAATTAAATTAAATTATTATACCTATTATGATACTTCAACGCGGCCTACGTTAACTCAGACAGTCCAAACGTTTGTATACTTGTATTTCCGATTCTTAAAATAAGACGTGCGGGTTATTATTGTGAACATACCTGAGCATAGACAAACTACTAACGATAAGTATACCACATTACACATTCGCAGCTCGCGCCAATGCACAATAGAACCCTGAACCATACTTTTTTCTGATGGGAAGTATTTTCTTTGATTATATTATATACTATATAGGTAACATAACCGTATGCGAGTTCGTATTTAAATATTTAATTGTTTATTGTCAGTTGTCACTAGAAGTCAGTAGGTACTAGGACACTAGGTGGTAAAGGAAAAACAATCACTTTTTATTTTGTCAAAAATAAAAACAATTCATGTGATAAAATTATAATTGATGATCATACCAAGATGAGAATGACGAAATTATACTCTATAGTTTTTTTTCTAATTGCTTGAATGTGATTATTACTTATTAGATTAATAATTAATAATTAAAACCAATAATTAGGATAGGTTAAATAGGTTAAGTATGTTGGAGGTTCATAGAGACATTTAAGTTAATCCTGAAGATGTACCTATTAGATGATATTTCTAAAAGACCAATGAAATTTCAAATTAGATCTAGTTTTGTGTAATAGTTATAAAATATATAATATTTTTATATAAACTCGTATTTTTCATCAACTATAATTTAAAATTTTTTTTTTGGATTCTGGTGGGGTGGGGTATATTACTGTATGAAGTGTATAGATTTTACTAAAACGTAAAATCCCCCCCCCCAAACCAAATTCCTAATTACGCCACTGTAGTAATTTTATTGTAGTTTGAATGTCTTAAAATAAAATGCATACGTAATAATTTGTAATAAAAAAAATCGTACAATACCTACTTAAATTTAATGGCAAGTTCAGAAATATCGAGGGAAATATAGATGAAACTGCCCCTGCTTATGTAACAAATAATTAAATAGGAAAATGATTAGATATTCATAAATTGTGAAGTTTAATTGTATATTTTCAACTTTGGGTATACTTTAACATAACCAGGTAATAAATAATGAATCATAATTTATATTTCATTTGAATTCAAAAAAAAAAAAAAAATAACGTACATTAATTATGGTAAAATACGTATAATATTATGTGGGTAAAACCAAAACGTAGGCATCTAATCGAACAACGCGCTCCTGGTGGCAGAATAACCGTGCGAATTTGGTTGGGCCAATTTATAAACAAACGGCTATAGGAGTTGGTTCTCCTTGTCTTTAATCTTTGCAGTATAACTAACTTACCGCTCTTTATATTTTTCGGACAAGTGCGAAATGGTCGGTTGAGAAACGGAGGCGGTGAAATGTCCGGGTTCGTAAAAAAATATAGGTGTGTACTGGGTATCTATTACAGGTATACTACAGATAAAATAGTGATGCACCTGACATGTGAATATACATGGAAAAATTGCACGTTAATTAAATGGCACATATAAAATAATACATTTGACGTGTCAATTTATAAAATACCGAAGACTTGAAGTAATATTTTACCTAAACTTATATTAATTATTTATTCATAAAATAAATGTTTGTATCTATAGTGCGAAAAAGGGACAACATTGAGCATACTTTCTCTGTTCACTTGTACCTCGAGTCCCTGTCCCCTGAATATTATAATTTATGTTCAATATATTGGATAGTTTACCAAGAATACGCACCTAAACTGTTTTCCATTAATAATACCTACATTTATTAATTTTTAAGAATTCTTAAGGCCTAAGGGGCATATTTTCAAATATTTACCTATCAATAAAAATAAATACATAGTTACCTACCTATCTATATTGAAGTTAAAAGTGAATATAATAGTTACTATTAATAATTGTATACAACAAAATACCTTGTTTAAATCTTACTTAAATACTACACATCACTAAGGTATGGTACAGGAAATAAGCTTTTAAGAATCGTTTAAACACTTGGAGAATAAAAACATTATAAAATAATAAAAACGTTGGGAATTAGATAATATATTGATCAAACTCTAACGATTAAATTTAATGAAAAGAACTCATAAGACTATAAGAGTCATATGGTAGGTATAGTGGCATAGGCTGTTAAATACTATAAATCAATTTTATAAAATCTTTAAACTTCTTAAAAATCATAGGATTTTTAATTTAAATATATAATTGTAGTCGATGTAGATATAATTTTTGTTTTGTGTATTAGGCGTACTTACCTACAAAGTTATGAAGTTACTCAGTTAAAATCATTTTTTAAGTATTGGTACTTTTAATAAAATATTATGATTATGAAATTAAGATTACTCAGTCAGGTCAGGTCAGGTCAGGTCAGGTAATAAGTAGGTGATAAGTAGGTAGGTACATGAAGTTTCAAGTTGGCTCATCAACTTTATATCTGATCCGTTCCAATTTAAAACATTATCTACTTGTATAAAAAGATTGTAACACTTTAATGTGTAGCAATATAGTAAATTCAGTACGTGGTAACAGATTCACGATCATGATCCTCGGCATTGTTAGACCGAATCTATATTATCATTTTAATTTTATTATTACTATTTAACAACAGTTTGCAACATAATTAAACAATATATATATATGTAATGTATGTAAGTTTCATTCAGCTATTTATAGATCACTGAAATCTGTCGAAAACGCGAAAATTTGCAAGTAATTTTGAAGTTGAAAAATCATAAATATTATTGTGTTAATAACTAAGGATTAAAAATACAACACTAAGTTTAACATACGTTTTCCTTCAAGTAGCTATAGAAAAAACTCGAAGCATCGTTATCAGAAAAATTTTAAGTGCGTTTGAATTTTAAATTTTTACGAAATAGCGTAACGATAATGATTTATCTTCAAACGATTTTAAATATTTGTTATTATTCAAAAAGTATAAGTTGCAGATACTTGAAAATTTCACCAGTTATTAAGATAAGCATTTTTTTTATATGATTTAATTTTAAAAATATTTTGAATTTTTTCGAGTTATTTATAGACAACTGAAATGTTCAAGTTTTCTGAAAATTTTTTTTTGAAGTGTCGATAAAATTTTTTTATAATAAATCCAATTATTAATTATGGCCCAATAAAAATCCTTGAAAATTTATTATAAAGTTAATCATAAGTTATTCTTAAAGTGATTAAAAAATTATAAGAATACATAGGTACAATTTTTTTTTTATTATTATTTGATGTTCAAATATTGACAACAGTTCGTCAAAACCATGAATATTTTCAAATTATTTTGTAGGTATAATTCATATAAATTTTTGTATAAGTAGCTAAGAGTTGAACATTTAATACAAGATTTTTCATAAGTTTAACTTACAATAATTATAAAAAAAACTTAAATTTTGGTGTATTCAGGCCATTAAAACATAAACCACCTTTTTTACCAACCATTTGAAATGATATCCTAGGCTGACAAATCAAATCATCTTTGTTCAGAACCGTTTTTCGTATACAAATACAATGATACCTACCTATCATGAAACCCAAAGAGATCAAATTTTTGGGTCACCATTACAAAAAGTTGGGAAACACTGGCGTATAGTATATAACTTATATATGTATCTTTCATGGTATAGGTACATGCCTACACACACACAACATTAACAATACCTATTGTATCAGTGTGTAACCGATACTCAAACGGAAGCCTGAACATACGTAAAATGTTTCAAAATTGTACTTAACGAGTAATATACATAGTTATTAGTACATAATATAGGTACACATTGGGTGTTAATTTAGGGGGTTCTGGAATAATTAATGGTACACAGCTCCGCTGGGGTGGGGGGTGCACTATACACAGGGGGTGTATTAGGGGGAATTATAATAATCTCCATTGTAATTATTTAAAATTTTTATAATTAATATTAGAAATTAAAAATAAATATTTACAAGTAGGTATTTATATAATTAATTATAATACTATGTAATCACTAATGTTAAACAAGATTTAATTTCCTATTTAAATACTTGGCAATTTCACTAATTCACTAAATAATATTAATTAATTAAAATTAATAATTTTAAAATTTTAATCCTACTAATAATGATATTATTTATTAATTCTAAATAAATAAATAACATGTATTTATATGATAATATATTAATTATAATGTAATCAATGTAAAAAAGTTTTTTATATTACGATTATTTTTGTTCAGCAAGAAATTTAACAGAGACTGTTGGTCTGGTTAAGTGGATCAAGAAGTGTTGTTTAAATTGGAGCAATTAAATCTTTACAACTTTACAAGTATGTTATTATTTTACTTTTGATTTTTCTGCTTAGCATTTTATTATACAATAAAATATGTTTGTATTTTTTGTTAGTTGGGAAAATGGTATTTCTATAGATGTGATTGCTGGTGTGAATACTATCCACTGATTTAGTGATTTAGTAGAAGTTGTATAGTGTGGCAAAAGATATGTTATGCCAATGACACTATAGACACTTACTTATATGAACTTACCTAAGTTTATTGTTTATACCTAACACTTACCACAAAATAAAATATTATACGCTCGAATGACTATAGAGGTTTGAAGAAATACCAAGTCTATAGATTATAAATGTATTGATAAATAATGAAAAAGTATGTAATACGAGGTACAATGATTAAAATATCTTACTATCAGTATTATCTTTTTTTATTTTTTTATCTAAACCACTTTATCTTAACCACTACAGTATTATAGGGAAATATATTTACACACGATTTACATACATAATATAAAAATATTAATGATGTGCTGGATTTTTAACTAACAATTTTTAGCTCACAACATTCAAAACGTATAAAAAATATAAATTCAATATATACCTAATATGTATGTCATTGTTTTTATTATTTTAGATTCTGAACGAAGTCATTTTACAAAGGTATATGTTATTTTTTTGTGTCTGTGTAACTTGTCGGCTGTCGAAATAATGCTTCAATTTCAAACTTCGGGTGTGGTTTCCTATAGCAAAGTGAATATCCTTGGTGGGTGCATTATAGAAGTCAATAGTTAACATTTTCCAATAGTTAAAAAAAAAAATCGAGAACAACAACATCAACAAAAATAATGATAAAACGGATAACCTAACCTACGCATTACTCACTTAACCACTATTTTTTTATATTATTGTACCTCAAAATCCTTAAATACTTGAAATTCTCACCAAATGTTTGTTTTGATATTACCTATATATGGTTAAATTTGGAAAATATTCTGGCTTTTTTTTTTTGATCTAATTATAGACAGATAAAAATTTCTAGTTTTTTAAGTATTTTTTTTTTTGAAACGTTAATAAGAAATTTCGGATTCCCAAAACAACTTGAACATTTAATACAAGGTATCTTATAAGTTGTGCTTATTGTGGTTAAAAAAAAAAAATCAAAAAACATTAGTCACAATTTTTTTTAAAAAAGGGAGACAGTAAACATAAAGTCTTAGGGCGCCGAGAAGGTTAATCCACCACTGCTGCTATGCTATCTCTAGAAAAATTGAAAATTTCAGTTGTCTATAAATGGGGCAGGACCCCTAGCCCCAAATGTGTGTATTGCCCCTGCGCGTCCGACACGGCCGAGTATACCCTTCTGCACTGCCCCTACTAGGAGGGCGCAAGAAGAAATCTCCGCAAGCGCCTGGGCCGTCTTTTGAGAGCCTCCGACTTGCCGGAAATACTCTGTGGGCCCGTAAGAGAGGATCTCCCTGGTGATAATCTGGAGAGGGCCAGTGTACTACAAGAAGCGGAAGATATGTTTAGGCTGTTCTACAGGATGGTGGAAGAGATTTTCACTTTAAAGGAGGTCGAAGAGTGTGCAAGACAAGCCGCAGAGGCAGCAGCTCCGCAGGGAACGGAACGAAGATGCCATTCAGCAACAGCTGAACCGTCGGAGTTGCCACCGACCACCGCGTTCTTCTATACTTTCCTATGGCACCACGGGTGGGATGACGATCACGGCATCGAACGAGAGGTCTAGCGTGACGGGCTCCGGCCGGCCTGAGAAGAGAGTGATGTCCGAACGTGACATCGAGGGCGGCGGGCTTTGGCCGGTCCGCGAAAAACTGTTCAACGGCTCAACCGGTACTGAGCGTGCAACAACACTGGAGAGCAGCGTCTATTATTTTATTTCATTTTATTTTTTTTGTGAGGGCGGTGAGGCAGAGCCTGTCCTGACCCTCTCCCATTGTTTTATTATTACTGTATTTTTCTAGATATAGTTATCATTGTAATATTGGTATATATTTTTATTGTAAGGGGGGCGAGGTGGGTTTTTCCCCAACCCTTTCTTGTATTGTACTATTATTAATATTTATATTGTAACGTTTGTGTACCCTGAAACATTTCCGGCTTGGTCATATACACTAGCGATCGCTGAGGAAAGCCGAGTTGGAGTGCGGATGGAGAATCTAAGATGTATGTATTTATTCTTTTTAAATAAACGATGCTGAAAGGGGACCAAGTAATGTGCAAACAGTTCGGTCTCCATGTTGCGATGCCACAAAAAAAGGTGAGGTTCGACAAAACTCTGGACTGACTAGATTTTTCCAACTAAGGGAAATTCGCCTTTCTTTCCCCAGGTGGATTAGGCAACTATTATAGTATCAAGTGAAAGTCATAGCCCAGAAAGACATCTCTAATGAGATTAGGTTAGATTATATCTAATATAGGACTTCTTACAATGCAACGCCCTAAAATTTAATTCAAGTCCGAAATTCGCAAAAATTGGTAATTTTTCAGGTGTGGTTGGTTGCCATCCGGACAACATCTGGTTTTTAGTTAAACTTAGTTGCCACCATATAATTTAACGTACGTCAAGTACTCCACTACTCTCCGGAGTGTAAATTCTAGTTCTATGGCCAATATCGGAACATCCGACACAATTATTTTCACTCATAGTCACTCATTAAGGTTAGGTTAGGATACCAGTTATTTCTATTATTACTTGAGCACTAGAGCAAAAACAATAATGGGGTTTTCTCACTTTTGCCGACATACTCTGATATTGACGCATAAGCCATATTCAACACATTTTAATGAAGTGATGAATGAATGAGTAAGTTGTTCGGGAAGTATATATGTTTTATATTGGAAAAACTATTCAGTAAAGCTTCCCTATCACTTCTGTTGGACATTTTACCTGATATTATAGACTGGTTACCGAAAACTTCAGAATACTCCGATTTCGCGAGTTTTTCCTGATAATCTGCTCCGAATGTTAGCCTATTGGCTTTCAAAATTAGTCCTTAACTTTTGATCGAATGATTTTAACTTTCATCTGGGCAATTTCGATTTTCTCCAGATATACCTGTCTCCTTTATATCATATTTTATAATACAATTTTCATAAAAAAAAATGTATTCCATTTCACGTAAGCATCCCTGTAAACCAAAATACAGATATAATGGCTAATGAAGCAGTTTTATTTTCAACAACCTCTGTCATAAATAAAAAAAAATAACAAAACAACTTGGATTTAATACCTCACAACATCAAACTGACGGAAAAAAACAACCAAATAATTTAACACTGAGAATATATATATTACGAATAAACTTTTTTAAACATATAAATTAGATAAAAAAAAAACTCCGATTTAAATCTGTAATAATTTGTGTACTATTTAATTTACAGACAAATAATCTATATTCTATAAAATTGAAATCGGCATTTCTAAAAAAAAAAAAAAAATCATAATTTAAAATAATTAAGGTAAACATGCACTATTATTTTCTAGAACAGTTTAGAACAATAAAATAAATATCTAAATACATCTTTTTAGGCCTTGAAATATAATATTATTCATGTAACAAATAAATATTATCTAATTATTCAAGACAAGATTATATTTACTATAAATTATATTTATCATAATAATTATCATATTATTTACAAATATGTCTTACAATTGTAAAAAAAAAATTATTTGGAAGAGGGACTTTAGTTATAAAGAAATGTTAAGCATTCTGTATAATGGTAAAACACGAATGCGATTAAAGTGACTGAAACCTTACCATTTTAACAACGAAAATGATTATAGAATATTTGAAACGATGTTGCCACATATAAATCAAAATGTTTTAAATTATTATTATTTTTTAAGGAATTATTATATATGTACAGTTTATTTTATGTACTCCTATTGACATTTGTCTCTATTAATTGTTTGATTACGTTATTAGATTTTTTTTTGAAATGATTACAATGAGTTTTATTTGAAATAAACACGAAGTTCAAATATTCGCAGCAGTGGGCATTAAATTAATAGATACTATAAACTAGAAAGATAAGTAATAACAAATTCCTTCGTTTAAACTGTTGTGAAAATTAATGCAGCTGGGTATTACACTATATAATTGATAGATATAGCTAATTCCTGAACATTTTTGACATTAATATTATACCTACGTAATCTTAAGTTTAGTTAAGAGGTAAAAAAAAAAATTATGTAACCAAAATAATGCAATATTTTTTGGTTTTCCCTAGTAATATATTATTTTGCTAGGTAAGGATTAAGTAAGTGACATAAATAAAAAATAAATACAAAAATACACATTCAAACATTTATATTTTGAAAATTTACAAATACTTTCAACATTATATTTTGTAGGTACTTTTTCTATCATAAACTATTAAGTACAATTATTTGTTTGTATAAATAAATAAGCTTCAAGATTTATTATCTGCCATATGAAATATTAATATTCTTATATTTTTCCTAAAAAGGAGAAATTAAAGGGTTATTTTTGTTTGTTTGAACCAATGAATTTCTTATATTCTATAATTCTCAGATTATTATAGAAACTATTTAGTTAAAAAAATTAGATTAGGTACATAGAAATTTAAAGATATGCAATGGTAATCTGGTCAGATTATTTATTATTATCAGTAAGTCATCAATATATTCGCATATTATGGTGATGCAATCGTGATATTTTTAAATTCATACCATATTAGAATTATTGTAATTATTTGAATTAATAATTTTTATATAATATGGTAAATGGCAACATCGCAAAACTTTTTATTCTCAATCGAGAAGATTTTCTTTTGTACTTCTATATTCTCTAAAAGCCTACAAATTTTCCCAGTCATCTACTATAAAGAAGGTATTTCATGCTCAATCGTGCAATAGCCTAATTTATTATAGATACTTATTTAAAATAACTAATGTAAAATATGTATTTACATATGCTTATTTATAATTTAGTCTTAATACATCACTTGAAATGTCTAAAGGTCATTTTAAAATAAAAACCTTTATAATTTACTGTCTTTGCAGTTTATTAATCAATCATTAGATAACACACCACTTTAATACTAATAAGATAATTATGAACACAATGAATTAAAATGAGCTCACTTTTGAAAAAAAAATGTTAATCTCTTTTATTGTTTTACTAATGATAAATTGGTTTCATTAAACACCAGCTATCATCAACAATTATACACACATCACCAAAAAATTTAGTAAAATAATCATAGATCTACGATTACCGAAGTTAAACATTTTTAACTTAAAAATATTATTTTATCAATGAATTTGAAAAATAGTTTTTATTATTTATCTTAACTATAACATTGCGAGTACTACTACGTATCTTTCGTATACAATATAAAATAACACTTTAAAACACCCGTTAGAAATAAAGGAAATTATTTTGTACTCCTGCACTTTTCTGCTTACGAATTCACAAGACTAAGTATATTTATTTTATTGTAGGTGGTATAGTGTTGAGCAATATTTAGAATCTAGATAATATATAAAAACGTTCTTAGATACATTTTTATGGATATCTTGATTTGGGAAAGCTGGAGTTAGATTTCGAGATATTTTTTTTTACTTATATTAAACACGAGTTGGGTCTTCAATGTTATTTGGTGATACTCTGATTGATGGGTCGGGTCCACTGTACAATTGTATGGTTTATCTTAATTGTTATTGACGTAGTAACCGGATAGTTGTCAATACCGCAATCACGTTCCAACGGAAAACATCAATGTCGTAATGGTTAATTTTTGTAAAAGACGTATCTCTTAAATTTCTTCTACTAATTTAAACTATAAGTTATAACATTAAAAATATTAACTAGGTATCTATAAAAAGAAAATATAACAAATATAACTCTTGGGAGACTTTCTAGCCAACCTCTACGTTGTAACTTCTGATTTGTAACACTAATCAACTTAAATGTTGCTAAAATAAATAAATATAATGGGACCCAACTCATGTACTTGATAATATACGCCGAGACTTAATTTATTTTGTTTGCGAAATTTGGGACCCAACTCAAGATTATCTCTTAATTCATCTAGATAAATTAATTTATGAATATTTTAACCGTAAAAATGTTATATAAAATGTATGGACCACGTTATTATAATAATTGCATAATTACTATTTAAATAAATATCAAACATATTGAAAATATTGAAAAATAAATAATAATATTATTGAAGCAATTGTTTACCTTTTTTTATTTACATTCTATAGTATTTACTTTTTAATATATTGAGATTAAAAATACTTAATTTTTTAATGGGATAAAAATTGAATGGCAGTAATAGCTTACAAATGCAGTAATAAATTATGCATATTATACTGTTGACTTATTTGTAAATCATTAATTCAATTTATTATTCGATGAAATTTTGAACCTTAATTAAACTAACATAATTTTCTAGAAAATTGATAAACATGGTTTTATTTTAAAAGGTCATACACGAACTGTTTCAGTATGTTAATTAATATTTCAATACTTTAAAAAAGAGATAAGAAAAATTTAACGATAATATTTCTTATTAAAAATAAAAACTTTGATTTTGGATCTTAAAATTTAAATTCAATAAGTAACCCATATTTTGTAACTAGACTTCTGGTATAAAATATTTTTTTTAATTCTAAAAGTTTTATAATAGGTTTAATAATTATTATTTAAATATGAAGTATTAGCTGCAAGTGCCTACAACCAATATCATTAGCATTTAATGTTTTAAAATTGAACATTGATTGATAATAATTACATTTAAATATCACTTCAACTGAATTATAAAATAGTTATGAATATTAAATATTTCTTTAACATTAAGCATAAATAAATATTTTCAGGAAAAAAATTTAAGTTTTAATTTTATAAATTAATGTTTGAAATCTAAATATGAGGTACCTACCTATTTACTTACTATTTAAAAATTTGAAAATTGTACATATTAATTTTTTTTAATGATTTTTATTGTTATTATACTTTTAATTTTTCCTAATATAACAATAAATAATGAATAATTATTTTGCAGATATATACTTTACACCTATATGAAAATATTATACAAATTTTCAATATTATACCTAAGGCGAACCCAACCCATAGCTCGCGAGGGTATTCCAACCGGTCCATGACCATTTTATAAAAATTATAATTTAAAATAATGTTATTTTAATAAGTTTTTAAGAATTACAAAATATCGTATAATTTTTAATTTTAATTATTACAATTTAATATAGAAAAATGTACAATAAAACGTACTTTTTATCTAAATTAACATAAAAATCCCATCATGAAATATAGAAGGCTCGCAGTATAAATATATAAGTAATACATTTTGAATGTGGCCCACAAGATAAAAAAGGTTGGGCACGTCTGTATACCTATCTAAATAATAATTAGAACATTAAATAAATTACCCTGTAAAGTTAAAGATTAGAACATTGAGAGCTTTACAAGTAATCACAACAGCCAAAAAGCTATTAAAGCGTAATAATTTTCGTACTACAATCTTTTGATTTTCTTTTTTTTTTTCGTGATTTTCGTTTCGGCACAACTGGTGTACTGGGAGGTACAATAATTGATAGTTGTGTCAGAGATGTAACATCTTCTTCAAAACTCAACTTGTCAACAATTTCTTCACATACACTCGTTGAGCTCTCGTCACTTTAACAAACAAACGTATACTGGTTTTAATACTAGATAGTAAAATTAGCAATAAAAAGTAACAAGAATTTTGAAAATTATTATTATTATTTTTATGTAAATAATTTATAAGGAATTAACTACTATTAAGTCTAAGTATAGCTACGATGTATATAAAATAAATATGTACTTTAATTCGAATGTATCTATATAAATCGTATAAACATAGCTAAAAGTTAAAGTATAAGCGTATATAATACAAAATAATATTACCTATTATTTGCCTAGTTATTACTTACTTAGTTAAATTACCCACTAGACATTTTAACAAATTCTTAAAAACAATTTAAGTGAATAATTAAAAAGCTTATTAAATTAATGGGAAATTGTTTAACCATAATATTAGGTACAATAAAATTGTCTTTATTGATACGCGAAATATTTTTAATTTCATGTGTTTTATTATCTACTGTAATAATGATATACTTATTCTTTGCATTATTTTTCTGGCCAACTAAATTTAGAATAATAATATAGACAGGAATAATTGATTAGTAAATGATTCACATGTTGTACATTGTACTTAATTTATTATTGACTTAAAATTAGCAACAATATTTGCAATTGTCTAATAAGATATTAAATTTATACTTTAACTTGAATTTTTATACAATCGATTAAATACTTGATAATATGATTATATAGACATATAGTATATACATCGACGATATACATCATACATGATTACATGAATCGCGGACGTTTCATCCCCCGCCACTTCGTCCCCGTCAAAAACACCAGTCGAAACGTCCCCGGAAATTATTATAAGATAGGACGTTTCGTCCCGAAAAGTTATTAGCTATAGGACTTTGTTCCCCGGCATACTACAAAATGTACAAATATATATAATCAATAATCATACAATACATTAAGTCATCACAAAATGACGTAAAAATGAATAAATCAAAAAAAAAAAAAATACTATATAATACTATTATATTAGTGCTAAGATAAATTATATATGTATTATATATTTAGGTCAACTGACTAATGATTTTTAAATAGTATAAAATGTCATTATCGTCATTATATTCATAGTTATTACCTCGAGTAATCTGATATATCAATATTTTTCGGTTGTTCCGCATTTGAGCCCTGTTCCATTAATCGACTACATATTTTCAATTTCATTTTCTCCTAAAAATGAAAAAAAACTCATAATAATAATTATTATAGTTGTTATTAAATAAATATTTGATAACTACAAAATAAAGTGTATTAAAAAATAAACATCCTAGTCACAAACATTTCGAGGATCCTCGTTATAGTAGTCCAACAAGGTTTCACAAAATGTCTGTCCGATATCTTCAAAGTCTTTGATGGTGAGATGAGTATTCGCTCGAGAACCAAGAGATGAACCACAAAATGACGCTTCCATTGTGTAGCTGTTTTCGACACCCATCAGCCAAACGACTACACGAGCCGTGTTTTCCTTAGAACGCTGAATGTTGAAATTGCAATCTTCGAATGAAAACTGCGACGCGGACAATGAGTACATAACACAAAAAATGACGTTATTTTTCCTATTTCTTTCGATGAAAAAAATAATTATGGTCATACTTTTTCCGGAGCGTTTTTGTGTAACAAAAGAGGGAATATTTGCTCTTGCAGTTTTCTCCCTTCGTGGCCTTTCCCTTCACAACCATACATAAAAATGTTTGACTTCCTCGAATGTGCATGTAAATCGCAAAACATCACTACTTGACGTTCTTCAATTAATCTTAAAATAAAATATAACATTCATACCACATTATATATTTAATGACTAATATTTTGTAATATTATAAAAGGGTTAAATTATTAAATTGTTCAGTAAAAAAATACAATAATAAAACTTAAGTTTTTAAAAGCTTACTATTTTGAAAAAATAACTGTACAAAATATATAAGTTGTATTATGTATATTTAATAATCACTAAAATGTATTTATATACAATACTTTACTGAAAACTATTATAGTAAAGGAAAAAAAGGTGAGCAAGTGGGACAACTATACCTATAGAGTATGTTAAAGGTGACTCATTGTAATGTGTATGTTATAATTAAATTAAATATAGTAGGTATACGAAAAAAAAATTCTGAGCGGCAATTGTCTGTTAGCCTAGGTGACTACAAATATACTTTGCATGCTTTTAATATAGCGATTAAAGTCATTGATTTAACTTTTAATACCACGGTAGGATGACATAATTAAAAAAAAAAATTATATTTATTATGTTATTAATATTTAATTATTATAATAATATTATTGTTATTATTTTATTTTTGAGTCAATACACCGTAAAACTGAGTGAATAAATTCGTGGTATAAATAGGCAATATCTTAAAATTAATTTACTTATTTTGTATATACCTATATATTTCTGGTAAGTATCTATCATAATTCATAAAAATAAACTGGTGCAGAGAAAAATGTGTCTTTTTAAAATATTTAAAAGTAGAATTGAAAGTTATAACTTATAAGTTAAATAGGTATTAAAATGTAAAATAATCACTTTGTGAGAATATAAAAATGAATTAGAAGTAAATATATAAATACATTATAAAATTATACATAAACAATAAATACCTTCGAAGCATAAGCTTTGTATGCCAAATAACCGGATGGGCATCACGAATAACGCTACGATATTGTCGATTTAAGTCCCGTCCATTTAAAGAACATCTACTATTACCAACAACTACGCCATCTGGATTCAACATTGGTATCAATTTGAAAATAAAACGATTCCGTAATTCCTAAAATATATTGTAATGTTTTAGACTATTGTCCTATAAGTATAGTGGTTAAGTTAGTAAAGTCCTTTATCCTTTAACCAGATATAAGTAGAAAAGTAAGCTTTAATATTAATACTTTGTTTAAAATAGGTACCTATCTATAGCTTGTAGGTATTGAAAAAAGGCTATAGAATGATTAAGTCGTTGTAACTCTTTTGTCACACTTAAAATTATATAGAAAATTCATCTAATCTGGGCATAGACCCTTAAAGATAATATGATTGAACTCAAAATTACTTGAAATATAATATCAATTAACTTAATTAACTAAGATAATTGCGTTCTGACTTAAATACTGGCACAAGTTATCAGTTAATGAAAATCTTTTAATCATATTTCTAATACACAATTAAACATTGAAAAATTGCAAGTATCAGTTACTTAATTAGTTACAAGTACCTTTTTACCTAATTATTTTTGTTAATTTTTTCAAGAGAATAATGACAATATTAAATATATACTTACATATATGAGGAATTAATATAAAACATGTATTATGTATCTTAAATAAACCAAGTTTAAAAGTACTAACATTATAATTTATATATTTATTTATATTTTGCTATAAAATAATACAAAATGTAATAAATAATAATGAAGTAATAGCTGTATGATTGAGCGCGTATAACTTAAATTAATAAAATATTTTTTAACACCAAAAAATAGCAAGCTATAATATATGTATTATTATATTTATATTGAGCATTAACACAAAATATGGTTAACAATATAACATGGTTCACAAACAGTAATTTATACAACAAAATAACAAAATACATTTTTATGTTATTAAATGATTAAATTTGACTACGTTGAGAAAAAATTAAAAATTATGCTCATTGCTCAATTGAAATACAATAAAAATGATGCTTTGATAAGGGCAGTGCTCAATCATTTTTTATCGGAAAATAAAATAAAACTTATAAAATGTGGAGGTATTGTTAATTTTGTTTTTGCAGTTGTAAATCTCGTTGTTATAACAATTTTTTTCAATTAAATTGTCGTTTTTTAATTTATATTATAGTATTATTTATATTAGCTGTATTATATATTTTTTGTATTTCGATTCAACCAAGTGGAAAATTAACAGATTTAAACACAGAGAAATTTGACATGGTCTCATAATAATATGCATTTTAATAAAATTCGACAGATAACTGAGATACTCGTATCTACACATCAGGTATGTTTTTATTTTATCACTCAATTTTCCAGTAACAGGAGGTGTGTTAATCGTATGCCACACACAACTATGTTGATTAGGTGATCAATATAATATTAATTTAAATATTTGTAGATAGAATTTATTGATTATTTCAAACTTTAAGCTTTACAAACTGGTATTTAACATTTATGTCCTCTTCTTATCATCATCAGCCTTTTCCATCAACTATATAAAGTCGGTCACCATTGTTTTACAAGCCCCCCCCCCAGAACTATGTTTTGTTAACACTTCTTTATGCACGCCAGATATTTTCATAACATTCTCCATCCCATCGTTTCTCAATGTTGTTAGTGCCATGACTACCAAAATAGGAATTAAATATGGACAAATATTAATTATACATTTGAATAGTAAAAATATATCATTAACCAAACGAAATATGCCATTTTAAATATTAATATAGCAATAGCATAAGTAGTAATTTTAACTTGTCAGAGAAAAACATTTTGTTTCGCCCACGTTTCGGGTCGTTGGAAAATCCATTAGCGGTGGAGTACCCGTATTTTTTTCAACTTTTTAATATTTTTTAAATAAAGAAATTCGTTTTATAAATCAATGTTTTATTATTTTCGACCTATCCGAAACCTATAGTCAATGTGATCGCAATTGTCAGGTTGAGAATTACTATTTTTACTTACCTATCCATCTTTTATTAATTAGTCTTTAGTCTTTACTCTTTATTCTTTCCTTTTAGATTTATTTGGTTATTTGCATAGCCGATGGCTTTGCCTCTTTTCATAACGTGACCGAACTTTCTCAACTAATAAAATTATTCTTTATTGTATTTACAATTGGTTCTACTCTTTTACTGCTTCTAAAGAATAATTTTTTATTATACTCTTCCAAGTCACTCAACACATCTTTCTTAGTAATTTAATCTTACTACACTCACTCTCTGTTCTGTTTTATTGTTTACTGGTCACATTATTCCTTAAAATAATACTGAGCTCATAGCAAATCTACCGCTGAATTTTATGATTGATTCTAACACACCACTACTTTTATGCTAGTCTTCCAATCCTCCACAAATACTCTTATTTTCACTCTCATCAATATCACTTCACACACGTCTTCTATTACTTTAACGTGTATTATTGATAATCCTTTCCTTCTGAACATCCATTTTAAAATTATTATACATACACACACACACATATATATATATATATATATTATATACATATTTATAGATAGATAAATAGTTAATAAATAATCTAAAAAGAAAATGTACCTTTGCTTGTAATGAATCACTAGTTAAAAAATCAATAAATCCTTTCATCATCCAAGAAGATGGCGTTTCGGATGGATGGACCCGCGCTGTTAAAACAATCACTTTTTTTTGCTACAACACATTAAAATCATATACATGAAAAAAAAGCATTGATAAAAAAATAATTAGAATTTACTTTTGGATCTTCTTCTTGACATGGCTCCGTTACAGTTAAGTAATGCACATTATTGCCAGCTAATGTTCGGCACAGAACTCTAAGCTTTGTAAACACTGCTTTAACTGGGTCGTCCTAAAAATACCATTCACATGTTTAATTTTGTCTATTAAAATAAAAATAATTGTATGATAGTAAATGCCATGTTAGCTATTAAAGCATCACCTTGAGCTTTATCAGATAATCTTGTAGATCTGTATATGTGTATGGATAGTTGTAGGCTAGGTATACAGTATCCATATCGTGCGGGAACTCTAAGAGAAACGAAAAGATGTAACGCGGGTTATCCTCGCTGTCACCGTTTCTGGAAATACCAAAAACAATCATAAAATAATACCAAAAGTATCGAAGTGTTTTTGAAAAATGTAAATAATTAATAAATATTTAACAATAAATTTACGGTGCATCATTTTTGTAATATGCGGTGCTTTCCCCACAACGTCTCCAGCCCACGTTTTTTTGACTTGCGTCTTTAGTCGAGTATAATAGCGGTTTCATACCAGCAGTGAAGAGACTTTCAGACTTATACATATTGACAATTGAAAATCTAAAATAAATAATAAGTACTCTTATTTGCAACATTACTCGTTTATAATACATAGTACCTACATATGTGCATGTAGTATATACTATAATACAACGAGTATTATAGTACCTAAGAAAATCCGAGAAAAAATAGCCTAAGTAAATATATCCAAGGTGAAAAAATCTATGGAAAACTTTATATCTAGTGAATATTTTCTGGTGGGAAAGTTTAATAAAAGTACAAGTTATTTAAATAAGAGTTATATTTTAAATATAATATCATAGTATATCTATACATGTATTCTATGTAAGGTTAAGTACTCATGTAATCTATACAAGTAATTTATTCACTATTTTACCAACTACGATGAGTACCTACCATAATATATACTATATAGCGATAAATTATAACTAAAATTAAAGGAAGAGGAGGGCACGAGATTTTTGAAAACCTACAAAAGGGAGTAGGATAGAAGAGGTTGAGAACTACTGATGAACAATAAGGTATTTTGGATTTTTTTTTTTTAGTGTCCTGGCGGCTGACAATATATTTTAATACACAAATATTATCATAGATTTAATGGTTACTATGCCGTTTATAAAATGTGTTAGGTATTGTGGTATTGAAAATAATAGGTTTGTATTTATCGACTTATTTATCTATTATCAGGCAGTGAATAGAATAATACTTTATTGAATTTTTAAAGCTATATTAAAATATTTGTCAATAATATATTATGTTATATATATATAATATAATATATATACATATATACATGTTATGTCTTCATATAATATAAGTATTATCGTAAAAAAATGTAAACGTTTAATTTGGTTTATGATGTATTATATATATTTTATATAATATGATTTCTATAATTTTTATTACAATATAAGCCAATATAGATGTTTAGAAGAAAGCTGTGAACAAGTTCGTGATTTAGATACCATATTATATATGGTATATTATAATAAAAAAAATACTGTAATTGTTTATTGTTAGAAGCTTGAATAAAAATTTCTAAATTCTAAATTAGGTACTTGAATTTTCATCTTTTTTGAAATAATAATAAAATGGCATAATGACATTGTCACCATGATGGGGTCATACCTAATGCTAATTAAAAATATTTGAACTGTTCGACCTTTTTCTTTTCAAAAGTCTAGTCTCAGATCATCAATTTTTCTGATAACTACTCAAATGAGTAATGACAAAATAATTTGTCTGATAAAAGATTTTTTTGTAAAGCAAACTTTATTTATAATGATAACAATCAACTTACACTTCTTTATAAATTTCCCTTCAAAAAAAGCTTAACTTTTAATTATATTGGGTATCATAATCAAACAAAAATTATTTGCATGAACATGAGGTTGTTTTGTAAGCTTAGATATTAAATATATATTGTTGAAAATTAAGATTTGTTTTAAAATAATTGATTTTACTATACTTTCTGTTTCTTTCTTATAGTTTAAATTTATTTTTCTGCGTTGTTTCATACGTATAAATATGAGTGTACCTACCTATCTTTTTATGTTATTTTTTTTTTAAACATCAATATAGTTTCCTATAAAACACATAAACATAATTTTGTTTTGTGTCCATTAAAAAAAGTAATTGTCTTCCTATGTGACTATGTATTGTTAATACCAATAATACCACGACATTTTTAATCTATTTTACGTTTTTTTGAAATATTATGAACTTCACATGTACACATTAAAATGTAATAACTAATAAATTAATAATGTTTTTATTCGAGACATAATTTATAATAAAAAATACAGTAAAATATAAATTTAAATTTTTACCAGGCACCTACCCAATATAAAAATATATAAAAATTAATTCTACCAAAATTAAATTACAACCAAATAATCTCTATAGTAGTTTATTGAGAATATGACATGTATCAAACAATATAATTGTATAAATCCAGTTATCAAATAAATATCTACTTATTGTTAAATTATATATATCATTTCTAGTTTTAAAAATGTAGTTGTCTTAAAGATTTTAATGAAATATTGTACTTACCTATATTTAATGTTTTTTTTTGTATTTTCTATTCGAAAATAGAACCATTGAGTGTGTCGATTTGTGTACATGTCTGATCTTAGTGATAACTCATAATATGTACTAGTTATTTTAACTACTTTGGCTAGGTTACCGGATTCAAAACGTGATTCAAAAATCAAATCAGAAGGGTCTTGACTACTATGTGCTAGAGAACACGCACTACCACCAACGGCTGAACGACAAAACTGTAAATTATAAGAGATCAACCATTGAGCTTGTATTGGCAAAAAAAGTTATATTAGGTCTAATTACTAATACTTACATAATTTACGCTACTGATAGGATAATATTTAAATATTACTTCTCCTGAATCTTCACCTACTTGTTTTGGTTGTATTTCTTTGCCTGTAAATTTGTATAGAGGCTCTTTTTCTGAATAAGATGCCGATGTCGGGTGAATGTGAACAACGGGATCGTCTAGGACCTAAACAGGTTGTATTAAATTAAATGTTTGAAATAACTTCAAATAAAATGAATTATTAAGGAACTATAATAAATATAAGGAATTCGTACAGTATTTTCATTAAAAATGTATACATTACATAATATAATACAAACACATATTATTAAAAAGTAGAATTTTTTACCTAATTTTGTAACTTTCAAACTTAGAATTTTACAAATATAAAATTAACATAAATATAATACAAGTAAAATTAAATAACATTAGAAAGAAGTATGAATCATTTTATAAAAAATTCACACTAAATATTATGTAAATATATTCTCATTATAATATTATGTATATATCTATTAAACAACTATAAGTGACATAAAAATGTATACTTTAAATTAGTTTATTTTAAGTAAGTAATGCTAAAAAACCTTACATGAAAAACAATAAATAGGTCAATAATAAAAAGTTGCAACATAGATGGTCAAAATGGAAAATGTGTTGAAGGTTACCTACATAACAAAGTTAGTTGAGATTTTGAGAATATATCTAACCATGTGATTGTGGTAATTGAACTTGCAGGCTTATATAGGTACCTTTAGTACCTACTTAATAAGAATTAACTAAGAATACACTTTATAGTTATATATCTCACTTGACATTCCATTGGCCATCTTGCAGCTTGGTAAGGACAATCTACCTCTTTCATTAACGGAAAAACTTCTTTAACGTCTCGTAATTTAGAATCTAACTGCCTTGTGTCGCCGTCCGCGTTTATATCAATTTTACTGTTTCTTAACGTACGATTCAATAAATTGTTTAAAAACGATCCTTTAAATTAAAAATTCACGTGACATAAAAAACGAAATATTACAATAATAGTGTATGTACATTTTTATTTAAATGTTATTTTATCTATTATGTTTTTCAGGATTAAAATAAATAAAATAATCATAATAATAAATAAAAATAATATAATAAGTATAATAAGTCTTTATATTGGCATAAATTATTTAAAAAATAATAAGTAATAAGTAATAATAATAATTAATTTATGATAATAGTACCTATAGTCAAATGTTATTTTATACAACAATTCCAATATTATTTATCTAGTCAACATTTATAATACCTTAGGTAGGTAGTGAATCTGTATCCAATAAATATTAGCTTATAACTAGGGATGGGTTCTCGAACACTTCGAACCCTCGAACAACTCGAACTTTAAGAAATTTGAACAGTTCGAAGTCTCGAGAAAATGCAAGTTTGAATTCGAACATAACACATAAAGTTCGTCGAGCATAATAATTTAATATGTCCGAAAAACGAGTGTGTCGGCAGATAACTTAAAACTCAAATTTTCAAGTCTTAACTTATAATTTTTCAAAGTTCAAAAGATCGAAAGTTCGAAAATAGTTCGAAATACTAACAAGTTAGAGTTCGAGTTCGTTAAAATCTAGAAAAAAATTATGTTCGAGTGAAAACTTCAGTTCGACCCATCCTTACTTATAACATATTACATAATATACCTACGCTGCATATAAATCGTGTTTAAAATTGTTATAAGCTCACATGGAGAAATATTTTATACAACAACTAATTTCGAAACTTTATCAAACGGTGTATGCGCCCTCTTATCACTGTACTATACTGAAAAGTAAATGTTCAACGACATTTGAGACATCAGAATTCGTTTAATATACTGCATGTAACTGTTATTATAATATATTATTATGTATTTATTATTATTACTCGACGTGACATAATACATAAGAAACTCGGAAGAATAATAATATATAGGTATATGTACTTAAAGCAGGTATAAGTTTATTCGTAAATTGATTTCATTTTAATACTGAAATATGAATATTAAAACAATGGCATTTTGGCATGTAACACGAGCCATTAATCAAAAACATAACATATTGTACACGATGATAGCGTCATATCTATTATATAAATTGATTGAGTTTGAGAAGATACTGCACAACATTTTATCGTGTGATGTCACGAACTCAAGAAACAAATAATACGCTAGTATGTAATCCTATTTATGTATACCTATTTCGGTATAGGCGCATATTATATAACGACATTAAGGTTAAATTTTTTATTATATACGGCGTTTGTTAACGACTTATTAATAGTTTAAAATATGCAAATTAGGTATATTATAATAATACCATATTGGCATATTACCAGCAAGATAGCTATTGCAGTCACCAAACGAAAAATGACGGTGAGTATTGTAGTGTAGAATTACCTATTCCTTGTAGAATACAATATATTATTATAAACTATAGGTAATATGTTTGTAAGTTACAACTCATTTGCGTACATTTAATTTTTTTTACAAATCATTTGCGCACAATTTTCAAACAATAGAAACCTTTTTTCGGAGAACTTCAATCACGCATAAAGTGTACATTACATGCGTACCTCTACAAATTTTCAAATTCGTCATTACTGATGGTGAAACGTTATTATATTCAAAAAACATTAAATTTTCTTTCACTCTTTATAAGGCTTAAGACTTTTGGTCATATCATAATCAACCTTTTAGATTGATCGACAATTTATTTACTATTATAATTTACAATAACATGAGAATTAGGTATACAATTTATTAGTACATCGAAAATTAAAATACTTATCCATTTTAGATTCTTAGCGGAGCGATGAATGTATTGATTTTAATGGTGTGTGTTTTTTTTTTTGTGTTTGTGTATATGAGAACTCGTCGAAATAATGCTTCAATTTCAAACTTTGGGAGTGGTTTCCGATAGAAAAATGAATCTAGTTGGTGCATTGGGGAGGTCATTTTTTAAATTTTCCAACAGTTTTCAAATAAATCGAGAAAAACAAAAAAAAAATGACGGAAAAACGGGAATTTTTACGCAAAAGCAGTTTTCGACCAAATCGATTTTTTTTATATGGTTGTAATTCAAAAACTAATCACTGTAAATAGATACTTAAAATTTTTACCAAATTTTTATGTTAGTGTTATCTATATACAGTTAAGTTTTTAAAAATTTTTGACTTTTTTTTTAGTTATTTATAGACTACTGAAATTTTTGATTTTTTTTGAAGTGTGGATAAAAAAATTTTGGATGACCAAAAAGTTTTGAAAATACAAGGTTCCTTATGAGTTGTTCTTATTGTAGCTAAAAAAAATTAAAAATCGTTAGTCACAATTTTTTTTATAAGCGTTTATAGTTCAAATTTTTTACGAAATCTGTCGAAAACGCCAACATCTGCAAGTAATTTTGAAGTTGAAAAATCATAAAATTTTTTATGTATATAACTAAGGATTAAAAATACAACACTAAATTTTCCATAAGTTTTCCTTCAAGTATCTATAGAGAATATTCGAAGCATTATCATAGGAAAAATTTTAAGTGCGTTTGAATTTTGAATTTTTACGAAATAGCGTAACGATAACGATTTATCCTCAAACGATTTTAAATATTTGTTATTTTTCAAAAAATATAAGTCATGCTTACTTACGTACATACTTGAACATTTCACCAGTTATTTAGATTAACATTTTCTTTACGTGATTTAAATTTCAAAATATTTTGACTTTTTTTGAGCTATTTATAGACATCAGAAATTTTCAATTTTTCTGAAAATTGTTTTTTTAAGTGTCGATAAAATTTTTTTGGCCCAATCAAAATACTTGAAAATATAATACAAAGTTTCTCATAAGTTATTCTTATAATGATTAAAAAATTATAAGAATGCATAGGCACAATTTTTTTTTATTAGCATTTGAAATTTAAATATTGACAAAAATTCGTCAAAATCATGAATATTTGCAAATTATTTTGTAGGTATAATTCATAAAAATTCTTGTATAAATAGCTAAGAGTTGAAAATTTAATACAAGGTTTTTCATAAGTTTAGCTTACATTAATTATAAAAGAACTTAAATTTTGGTGTATTCAGGTCATTAAAACATAAACCACCTTTTTCACTAACCACTGGAAATTATATCCGGAAATTATATCCTAGGCTGACAAATCATTTCCGTTCAGAATCGTTTTTCGTATATAATGATACCTATCATTGGATTCAAATTTAACACTCCTATAATATATAATAATGATCCATACGGCACCTAATGTACAGCAGAGCGGTACCCACTTACCCACTTTTTTTAATATTGCCTGTATTGTCAAAATTTGTAATTATTTAATAAACAAATTAAACAAGCAGTGCCCATTTTTAATATGCCACTATCAGAAACTAAACTAAAGTGTATATAAGATATTTGTTATAACTTATAAGGACTAATAAGGTTAATCAATTACCAATGGAAACGTTTAATAAAAATAGCATAAAAAAATATAGCAATAAAGATTAAAGCTTATCCCACACTCCCACACGACTCATGTACTTGGGTAAGCATGGTAATTGCGATTATTACATTACTGATAGGAAATCACGATTAAAAATAAAAATTATACTTTAAGAGTATACAGACCCTATACACCCAAAATTGTATCTACAAGCTGGATTTCATTGTTCACAATTTTGTGCGCAAATGAGTTGTCGTAAATTTAGTAAATATATTATTATGTGCGCAAATTAGTCTAAGCCATGTAAGTGAAAGTCACAAAAACACAATGTATAGGTACCTACCAAGTGCCCAATGTACTGCCAAGGATCATTTAAATGTCGAATCATTATTGTTTACGTAAAACAAGTTTGAGAACATGTATTTTTTTTTCAAATTGTTATTTTGCAATATAAAATTTAACGCATCTGAATACGTATCGATTACGCACTATAATAAAGTACGTTTGTATACGACGAGCATGCCTGTGATGTAATGAAAATACGACATAATAATAATCTTAGTTACTCGAATATTTCAAAAAAAAAAATGTTTTACGAGACTATATAACATCATTATAATATATACTATTGTCAGTACTCATCGATCGCACTGCAGACGCGTGTGTGCTCGGAAACATTATTATCATTATTGTCAACACGATACATAATATTATTATTACAAAAAAAAAAAAATAATAATAATAATAATAATGATTGTACCTTTCGTACAAATCGGGAATAGCGACGCTTGTAAGTCTCTGACCTGTGCCATGTTAACGTCCGCGTTGGCCCCATCCATGGTTTAAACTCGCGGCACACACCGCGTTTTCACCAACATTCGTCCGGTTACTACGGTGACACCGGCATAGACTGTGACCAATCGATAATATTCTTATAATATGCCGCTGCGTTTGCAATTCGGCATAAACAGTAACAGACATAAACAATAGTATCTACAATATTATTATTCATGTTTACTGTTTAATATGGGTAATATACTGTACAATGTACATACCTGCAATAAATATATACATGATAAGTGTACATGTAGTGCATGTACCTACTAACTAGGAACTATATAGATAGTACAACCCTTTTGCACAAACTCAGTGTAACGCGTGTGAACAAGCAACGAATAGATACATTGTAAAAAAAAAAAAATCGTCGACCCGCTTTTGATTTATATACCTACCTAGTATCTAAAGCGATCTAAGCGATAGCGTATTTTTCGCCCTGACGACATATCAATATGCAGCTATTATTATTATAATAGTTCATGCAGCATCATACATACTCACTAATGAACATAGTAATAATAATTTTTTCGCTTTATCCGTGTGCTATTTGATCACCAAATATTTACACTCAACTGTGATAAAACACAGACAAATAAAGTGAAATATCACTGAAATGACGTGATTTGACGACACAGTCTCTGATACTACCTAGGTATTACCTATTTAATTTATAACACATGCATTAGCGTAGGTATAGGTATTCAAGTTTTTTTCGCCTATTGACGTTTTTCCTGCAAATCTCAGTTTTTCTCTCCCTATCTCTCTTAAAATTATTTATAAAACAAATTTGATTATTATTAATTGTTACATTATCTTATGTAAAAAAAAAAAAAAAATGGTACATAGTTAATAAAAATTAAATTGTACTTAGGTATAAGTAATATCTTTTTTTACAATTTGCAAATTAATCATACTTGAAATTATATATTTTTCATCTAATTTTTCCCTCAGCAATGCATCAATCAAATCATCACTAAGTCGACAAAAAATCCGCTTCGATATTCGATATTTCCAAACTATTGCGTGCATTTTTTATTTGTGCGTATTGGTCCGTATTGCGTTGTATATAAATATTAAAATAATATATAATAATATGCAGCTGTTCAATTTTCAGCGAAGAGACGCGGTCATTCAACTTGTAATTCTAAATTATTTATATTATATTATAATACCTATATAATTTGTAAAATTAGTTAATTTTTCTACTTAAAAATTAGAAATATTTTTTTTCATAATATTTCATTTAGTAATTTTTAGGTATTTTTCATCCTTACCAAAATCACTTTATTAATATAATAATATCTTTATCTACGGTGACTATCGAAGATAGTGTCGGCGAGACTCGAACAAATAATAAACAATTAATTGGTTAATTGAAGTTATATTGTGATCTTATTTAACTTGAGTAATTGATTTATTTATTATGCGTTTCTAGAATTTTTTATTATTATTACTATACAGTTGTCGGTTAGTTTAATTAAGATAAAATAATGTTAAAAATACAGAAAGCTAAACTGTCGTTTTTCTATCGTTTGTAAGCTAATCAGAAAAATTTGAGTCATTTTTAAGGCATTATTATGTTAAAAGGGCATTTTTTGTTATTTTTGGAGCATTTTTTGATAGTTTTAATTAGTTACTTAATTTGGGTAAGTACTAATTATAATATAGGTATAAAATTATTTTTTCATAATTCTACATTTTTAAGTAGGTACATAATCTTTATGTTTTACATAATTTATTATTCTAGTTGATTATATCAGATTCTTTGTATTTAGTTTATAAATCAATTATAGTCTATAGATAATATAAACGTGGGTGGTTGGAATTAATATATAATTACACAATGAAATCTACTACCTACCTATATAGTATAACTTAACCTAACTTCTAGGTCACTTTGTACGGTCAAGCATTAAAAGTGCGAAACGCGGACACTTTGTACTATAGTCTATAATATACATAAAGTATATATTATTATTATAAATATAAGTTTTATAGGTACCAAAGTAGTAACTAGTAATTATGTATAGTGTTAATTATTAAAATAGAAAAATAAAAATAAAAAGTAAATTATTATAAAAAATAGTATATTAACAATAATCTAAATAATCAATAATATCGTTCTATCATCAAACTACGTGTAAAAATGTGTACAGTAAAAATATGTCAAAAGGTAGTATAATATAAAAATTACTATTATATATAGTTATAGTTATTACTATTACAGATTTTTAGATTATTAGCTAATACAAAATAAGTAGTAAGTATAAAAAAGTATTCAAAATCCGAGTTTTTGGACAGTTTTGAGGGCAATACAATGGGATGAATGTGGCAATAGACTTCAGAAAAGAAAAAAATTCTATACTGCTAACAATAATAAGCTATTTAATTTATGTAACCACTAACCACTAACCAGCATCAAAGAAAAGAAATAACAAATATAAAATGTTTAAATTCCATATAGGTTTTTTACATGTAGTTTTTAACTATTTTTTCAATATTATATTTTTTTTATTATTTGACATTTATATTTGACATATTTCCATGTTATACTATTTTTATTTTTATTAGCTAATAATTTAAAAATCTATAATAGTAATAACTATTACAGCTAAATATTATTTTTAAATTACCTTTTGACATATTTATATAGTTTACATTTTTACATGTAGTTTGATGATAGAACAATATTATTGATAATTTAGATTATTATTATTATTAAAATATTTTATAACAATTTACTTTTTTTTTTCTATTTTAATAATTAACACTATACATAATTATCACTAGTTACTACTTAGGTATAAAACTTATATTTTATAATATATACTTTTAACTTTATGTATATAATAGTACAAAGTGTCCGCGTTCTGCAAAGTACCTTTTTACCAGACCGTACAGTGTCCACGTTCTGCATTTTTAACAATGAACAGTACAAAGTGACCGTTTACAAACATGAGCTATTGAGCTCATGTTTCAAATAATATATTATGTGTTATGTGTATAAACATTTAACATTACAATTGAATGTCCGTTGATTAAGACAATAAAACGTATGTAAAGTCACGGTGAGAATTTATTTATTTAAAATATATTTGTGACAAATATATAATATTATGTGTTTAAGGCACGCACTAATGAATTGTTACAGTACATTATTAGTTTCTACTTACGTAAAGAAGCATAAATATCTACTGTCTACTGTCATGAAGCTATTTATATAGTAACCATCCCTCTGACATAAAATATCACTTACAACTTGTAAGTATGGGTACCTACTAAGTTAAATACAAACACGCAATCATGCGATTTTACAATTATTACTGATTAATAAATTATCAATGTATAATTTTTTCGTCAATAGAATCATTTAACTATTAGTTAGAATTTATTCTGTAAATAATAATTAATTTATGTAAATAATAAATATAGGAAGTATCGAAATTCTAATAAATATCTTTGAAATATAATAAACAACCTTATGCATTAGATTGTTAAACAGGAGGAAGGATATTTTAATCAATATTTATTACTTATTGGTATTAGCCAATAGATATTAAGAAATTAACATAATATTTAAGTCGAATATTGATAGGTTAGGGTTGGGTGTGTTCAATTTCAAATATATGTAATGATAAGTCAATGCACACGAAAAATGGTTTTGAAAGAAGGCAGTCGGTCAGACTATATTTAAAATAAGGATATTTTATAATATATCTATTCTAATATTACTCAATACTAATATTAGTAATAATTTTAATTTTTCTATTAATAATGTGGTAGATTAAATTAAAAAAATGAATCACAAATATTATAACTAGAAAATCAAATTTTCGTGATACAAGGTAAAGTAAGCAATAAAAAAATCAAAATATCCAGTATAAAATTTAATTATTATTTGAATTATAAAAACATAACTAGAATCGTTATTTATTTTTTTGATTATGTACCCATTTTTGTCAAAATTTGAACTTGAAATAATAATAAAAAATTATATAAGTACCTAATTGTAAATTGAGACTTTTAAGTGTCTCTATAAGAAAAAGAATGAGTAACCTTGTAATAAACTTTAAAAGTCTTATTACCTAGTTATAAAACTAAAAATATTACAAATTTTGAAACTTAAAAATAGTTTACATATTTTGGTGATTTTAATTAACTGTTGTTTATTTTGTGGAAATTAAATATTAAAACAATTATAAAAAAATAATTGGTACTAAGTATTTTTGATATTTCACTAATTGTGGTAAGCAAGATTTACAATAAATATTATAATACATTTTCAAACTGTTGAACAAAATGTATAATATATGTACACAAATTGACAAAAACCAGATTATACAAGTTCAAATGTCTATAAATAGCACAAAAAGAGACTAAATTTTTTTGAACAAAATTAAATCATGTTTAAAAAAAATATATACTACCTAATATAAATAGTTTGTGGAAAATCCAAGTCTTTATTAATAATTAATTTTTAATTAAAATAAAAAACAAAAACGATTTTATGATTATATTATAATATATTATCAATATATCCTTATTTTAAATTCTGAACAAAGTGATGAATGTATTGATTTTACAATGATGAGTGTTTTTATTTATTTGTTTTTGTGTGTATAGTGTGTGCAATACACATACACATATTCGACAGTAACACATATCGAAATAATGTATCAATTTCAAACTTCAGAGGTGGTTAAGTGGTTTCCGATGACAAAGTGAATATCCTTGGAGCATTATAAAATTTTTCAAAAAAATCAGGAAAAACGAAAAAAAAAGTGACGAAAACCGGTTATTTTTACGCAAAACCAGTAAGTTATATTGAGTGTTATCATATTAAAAAAAAATTATCTTATGTTTAATTTTTACGAATGCTTACGTAAAATAACGATTTACTATCAAATAATTTTAGATTTTTGCTATAGTTAAAAATTAATAATCGTAGAAACTTGAAAAATACCCCAGTTGTTTAGATTGGAATTTTTTTATATAATTTAATTTTGGGGTATTCAGATTACTCACTTGACCACGCTTTTTTTTTAGTCAAACGTTGATTAATGACATATCATTAAAAATTATTTTAAATGTTTAAAATTTAAATTGTCTTTTAATATGTTTAATACTAAAAAAAATGTGTTGTTTATTGGAAAAAAATGTGGGCAAATGGGTGAAACTGCTGTACATTAGGTGTCGAGCGGGTCATTAAAATGGATGTGTTAAACTTTAACTCAATAATAATTATTTTATACAAAAAACGATTCTGAGCTGAGACGTTTGACAGTGCATATCGCACTAAATATTTTTCATAATATATTCATAGCTATAACTATTGAAATCATTAATTTTTCTATTAGTATTGCTGTTGGCTGAATTAATTTTTACAAAAACATTGAGTTAATTAACAGTCATAAAAAATTAATGTGACTTTTAAAGTTTTTGGTCAACTTTTTTTTTTGTTTTCCAGATTATTTGGAAAGTTTTGAAAATTCTCTTAAAAGTACCTTAGTAAAAGCATCTTAAAAGATTTTTTTATCAGAAACCACTCTTTAAGTTGATGATCAAAGCATTTTTCTACTATTAAATATTTATATAGATGAAAAAAACCATATCCCTGTAACAACACTATACATTTATTGCCCTGTTAAGAATCTAAAATTAAAACCATATGCAATTTTAAAGGTGCTATTGTAAAATTCATTAGAATTTAAATTTTTGATCTTAAGTACATAACATGTATACTTGTTCAATATTGTTTTTATTTTATACTACAAATACATGTGTAAGATATCTGCACATTACTTAGTAGGTAAATACTACTTTCTACATTATATTATACTTTAAAATACTTAATTCGTGGATAAAATTATATAAACCTATAAAAGCATAATTGTATACATTATAATTTACACACAATTATGCAAATAATTTTTTTTTGAATACTTACGTTAAAAATGTTTGATGAATTAGACAGTTGTTAATTAAGTTTTAATGTTATTTTTATTTTTGCTGAACACCATACTCGAACGAAATCTACTGAATTTACGAACGTGAATTTTTAACAATATATAGGTACAACTTAATACAAGCATATAAAAAATAACGTAGAGAGAAAATGATGAATATTAAATATAAAAGACGACGCTTTCTTTGAAAATGTTTTGTTTTAGAACGGTTACAACTTGAAAGAAAAATCGTCAATTTACATTATATATGGGTACAACCAACTTAATGGCTTAATAATGGTTACGATGTATGCACAGTCTTAATGATAATAATTATGTTTAAAATAAAATAATAAAATGTAATGTAAACGAGAAGTATAAACGCGATGTAATAACTACTATTTTTTCTAAAACAATAATATAACAATTTAAAAGTTAGAATAGTTTTAAATCATTTGTCATTTGTTTAATATTTATGTAATATATATATAATGTTTAGGTTTTAAAATGAACTAACACTTTTAAAAATATAAAAATAAATTGTAATGCACGAACTTTGAACATAAAATTGATGGCCTACCTATGTTTTCTTTTTCTTTGGTTACATATAATGCCTAAATAGAATAAATAAAATTAGAATAACTAGATAGATACGTATTATAATGAACTAAAAACACGCACATTTGCAAAACAACAAAATTCAGATTTACAAAGAATAGTGATTTTTTTTTAGAATTTATGCTTGATTGTTAAAACAGATAGTCGGTAAAATTTAAAATTAAAATAACTAAATAGTGGATACAAACCATGCCATATACAAAAAAATAATCACCGCGATGTAAATAAGATTTAAGCAAAGACGAGTATCTATTCAAAAGTATTTATTCTTCCATTAATACTCACTCCCCCTCTGCCACTTCTAGACTGAGATAGGTTTTCAAGGTCTTTGGTCCATACCACTGTTTAGTATTATAAAATTAATTAACCATAAAATAAAACATTTTATAAAATCATATTAATTATATAAATAATACACGACAAAACATATCTTTAAAAACGATATTACTCTAAACAGTCTAAACTAAAAAAATGGATCATAATCACTTGTTATAAATTATTGATGATTTTCGTGCACTTGCAGCTAATTCATTGTGATGATTTTTATGATTAACATTTTTAATTTTATCTATATCATGTGTTATCTTTTTTCTATGGTCTAGATCCGTCCCTGCGTTTCACGGTGAGAGGAGGGGTAAATTGAAGATAGACAATATTGTTATTTCATTAATACAATTATACTTAGATCTATGAATAAAATGTCTACATAAGAGTTATTAGGTCAAATATATTAAAATAATAAAAACAAAATATGTTACATAATTTTTATCAGTTCATTATTCGATATAATCATGTTAAACGATTATCTTTGTAAAATCCGGACATTTCCTAAATCCGGACGTCAATCCAGACAGATGTTTGAAATCCAGACTGTACCGACGAAATCTGCCGTGTGGTAATTGTTAACCCTAAATCATTAATTATTAATAATAATAATAGTAATATATAATAGTAGCCCTTAATCATTTATATTCACGTTAAAGTATCCCATTATTGTTCTGATTGTTATAAATGGCGTAATATAGAATTTTGTTAAAAAAAAAAAAAAAAAAAACTTAAACAAGATACCTTTTTGTAGTTTGTAAACTATCGTGATTTTGATCAATTTTATCATCATTTGAACATTAAATATTCAAATGTAGGTATGTAAAAATTATGTTTAATGTAATAATGTAATACACTTCAATGCTCTTGTAGTAAAGATTTAGATACCTACCTACATAATTATTTTTGTTTTTATTATGTATGATTGCCGATTGGTAATAATTGAAATAATACATCTCAGCATTTATTAAATTGTTTACAATTTTTTAAGTTTTTTTTAAGCGTTAGGCAAGGTCAACATTTGAAATAAGCATTCATTATGTAATATTTTATTTTATTATTTCCAACATACAGTTTGTTAGCTTAAAAAATATAATATTTATTCCTATATTAAAAATTGTTTTAACGATAAATTAAATGTGACTATTCTTGTTAGTTGTTTCTACTTTCAATATTAAATATTTTTAAATTGTACCTATTCGTGTTGCAGCAGACGTGAATGGCTCATTTAAAACTAATACAGTGTACCTACCTACTCTCAATTATCCGTTGTCTTCTGCGGAATCATCTATTGTATGTATACGTACAATTGTACACAAAAATTATAAAAAAAATGTATAAAATTTTAAATATTTTTGTATTATAATATGAATGTTTAAATAACAATAAAACATGCTCTAATATAATTTTTCTGAAATAATATTTTAAATTACACGGTTTAATTTTTTTAATAATAAATATTACATATAATAATATGTAAAAACAAATCTACTTTACCGGACACCCTATTTTTTGCTCAAATTATATGTTTTTTCTTGCTGAATTCAAAACTGTTTGAAAAAATTTGCGGAAAATACCGTTCAAAAGTTATAATTATTACAAAATGTGCTTAATAACCAATTTTATTTCCTTAATTATAGGTAAGTATATAGTTGTATGTAGTAGTGCATTGGAAAAAGTGGAGTATACGATCATTAATATTCTAGTTTTCAACCCGGGTAAAGCAAAAAAAAATTTGGTGTTTCATTTTTAGTTGTGTGCATGTGTTGAAGTCCAGATTATAAATTATTTTATATATGTTTTATTTAAATAGTGTAATCTTCTAAGCAATATCAGTTATTTTGTACAAGTCCTCTTTACATATTCGCACATGGGGAGTTGCTAGGGGCGCTTAGCACCCCCAGTCAAAATACTGCATTCAAAGCACAATATATTATGTTGAATTGGATAGGTACTTGAAGATATTCAAATTATAAGTACCTAATATGTCACTTATATATTAATTTATTGATTATAATATTTTCGAGAATATTTTGCTTATTATAATTTGGACAGTATTAAAGTATTATAAGTGTAAACAGTTTTTTTTTTTATTGGTTTTATTCAGATTTGATTCAATCTGCATTCAATCAATGATTTTAGACAATGATAAAATGAAACTAACAAATTACAATAGTATATCGGAATTTTTTTTTCATAATCTTAAGTATATTTATATGCTTAATAGTTAATAGGTACTATGGGATGATTTAAAATTTAATATATTTTGTTAGTGTAATATTTAAAACATTATAATTAAGTAAAATTATTGAATTAGCAACTCACTTCATATTGCCCCACAAACCAAATTTTACAACATTTACTATCATAATTTTATTTACTAAAAAAAAAAAATTCTTGGTTACATAAAAAAAAAGAAAAATACATTCATCACTCCGTTCAAAATCTAAAAAATATTACCTTTAACTATTAAATTGTTGTATTAATCTAAATACTTTTACATGTAAGACATTCACCTATATCTTATTGAATAATTTATGTTTAAGTGTGAGACTTTCATCATATTTCTTAGATAATGATAAACTTTATGCCTATGTAAATTTGTTTTTAGTGTTGTGATATCCTTTAGTATTATTTTATATATTAGTGACTACACCTTATAAAAAGTAAAAAATAAATACTTTTTCAAAAAGATATTTTTTGTTTTAATTGTAAACATTATTTAATAGAAGTTTTTAATTTACACATTTAAGTTATTAAATATTTAATTATTTGTTTTCAATATAAAACTGTTTGAGAAATTGTTCTTCAAGAGGATGTAATGTACCAACAATAACCATTGAATGTAATGGTGAACCCAAATCCACATTGGCCATTTCAGCTAATGTGCCTGCCAATATTTTTTGATCTGGCCATCCAATACGTGCTGCGCCCACACACAAAGTTTCTCTGGTAACATCTATGAAAATATACATAAACATAAATAACAAATATTATATTATATACCTATTGAATCAAAATAACTAACAATTTTCTCCATCAAATTCGTTACTGTCTATAATTTGTAACAGTTGTGAACACGCTTGTCTTACTTCCATAAATCTTGATGGCTGATATTCTTTTTTTTTTTTTGTAATACTTTCCCATGTTGGTTCTTTTACTTGAATATCTATGAAAAGCCAATTATTATAATTTAACTTTTTGATTTAAGACATTATTTTCGACTCACCAAGTAAACATAAGGTGTGTAATCCATTAGATTTGTTTTGGTTAATTTTTTTTAAGAAACTTGAAGGTTTCCAAATATCTGTCCAGAAAGGTATAGATACTGTTTCTCCAAAATGATATAACTAAAGTAACAAATTATCATATTGTAAAAAATATATATGTTAGTTAACAATTAAGAGAATTTATACATAAAAAAATAGATTAATTATAACATTGAATACCTAACATTTTAGTTACACAAACTTTTTGTAATAACAATACTTTTTTATTACAGATAAATATTCTAATTACAAATGTATCTTGTTTATGTACCTTATTCACACTACACAGTATTATAGTATTAAATTTAATTAAATGTAAGATTATTAATTTTTGATCACATACATAATTTGTGAAAGAATATTAAAAAAAGGAAAGGGAAAAAATAGGTAATAATAAAAATTAGATGATAAAATATAATGAAATTTAGTGTTTTAAAAAATTAAAAGGTAGATATATAATATTTTATTTTATATACATTATAACTTTATAAAACTTGTAAAGATTTATATATATTTTTTATATAACATTTTCTTTATTTGGAAATAAAAAGAAAATATTTTAAATTAAATAATTTTAATAGAAAAAAAATAATATTTAGATTTGCTTAGACAAAATATACATAATAGTTGTTCAAATCTAATACGTTATAAAGGCTATAAATGTGTTATTGCCTTTATATTAAATTTGTGTTGGACATCACAAAATAGTTGGAGAAAACTTAAATTTTTGAAGTTGTGATTAACTTTGCTCTTTAGTAAATTTTAGTCTTCAATATTTTGAATATTTAGTTTGTGCCTAATATATGTATTGTTATAAATATGAAGTAAGTGATACAACTTTGTAATTTAAATATTAACTCACCTGAAGTCCACAACATCCGATAGCATTCATAATAGAAGCATTATGAATCACTTTAGTCTCAATATTTAAATCTCGTGCCCTTAACAATATATCAGCATGAGTAGTTGCACCAAAAGGATCACCAACCACAAGTAAAACTACATTATCCTTGTTTGCTTTGTCTAATATTTCATCTGCACCTTGTTCAACTAGCTCTCGATCAGCTTCAATCAACTGTCTTCCATAAAACTCTTCCTATATAAAGCATTATTGTATAATAACTATTATTAATACATTTATATAGTATAATATGTATATTATAATCCTTTTTGTTAAATTTTGGGTTTGTACATATTAATCAGATTACTTGTACCTACCAATTATGTATTTACTGGACTTAAAAAATAAAAAAAAAGCAGAAATGTTTAATAACTTACTAATGTACTAATATGTTATAGTTATATTATAGGGGGGTATACTAGTAATTTTAGAACACAATAACTAAAAAAAAAAAAAATGCCAACACACACATAGAAAAAGTTATTGAAGTTGTATAAAAAGCTTAAATGTAAGAAATGTGTCACATTGTGTCAATGTGTTACTATGTTATATACAAAAATAACAAGGTCTGTTATAAATGTAAATAACACATTTTTTGAGCTGATATTTTTATTAAATTCTATAAAAATAAATAAATATATAAATATAAATTAAAACTTTTTATTTTTCATTCTAACCAAACAGAAAAACAACTTTTGAAGGGTAATAAAAGCCACCTTTGGCTAAAATAAATAATAAAAAAGTACTAAATTATAGTAACATAATACCTAACTACAATATACCTGTAAAGCATTCATACCTTAGATTTTTTTTTTTTAGAATAAATAAAATGATTTCATATTTTCTTATTTGTCTGAAATTAAGAAATATTATTAGTTTTATTTTAGTTATAAATGTTTTTAATAATATTTTTTAGTATATAAATTAGTCTGATGAATTATTGTTGGTGCAGGCAATAATAATGTACAATGTACACATTTTACTAGAATTAAAATATTGATTTTTTTCAATACCTAAAATAAAAAAAAATAAACCACCACTAACTGGAAAAGTGTGCTATTATTTAAATTCATAAAACTTGATCTTTAAATTAATTATTGTAACTAAATTTGAGTGACTGAATACGAAAGGTTGAGTATTTGAAAATATTTGTACATAAAATCACTGCATTTTTAACTCCGTATATCAAGTGACAGGTACCTGCTTAAGATTTGATTTGATTACTGAAAAACAATAACTAATACGCAACCAAAAGCTACAAATAGTGTTATAATACTTATTGATATTTACCAACCAATTGAAGTTTGTTTTCTGGTAGTATAGATGTATAAGATTCTAAGTACACTCGTTTAGCACTTCGAACGATTTCGAGACCTCGAACTGTGATGTCTTTCACGTCCCCCAAACCTACACCAATGATATAAAACATTGTTGTAACGAAAAAATGAGTATATTTGTTCAAAAATAATTAACAAACAACCGAATAGCAGAGGCGAGTACTTTTTTTTGTAAATACCTGTACGTGATATACTTATTACTTTCGTGTAATCGCACTAACGCCGGGTGTAGGTTATCTCTATGATAACGGCATATGGCTATCACATGGTTACGATAAGCTGATGACGACAACCGCTACTACGAATTTTAAATTGGGTACCTAAACAAAAATAATTTCTATAATTTAATATGATGAACATCTATAATATCTATTAATATCATATGAATATCTAAAGATGTACTATTTTTCGATATTCGATTTATCGGGTATCGTACCAGTGCCAACTACTGTCCCGATATTTTATCATTACTATTCACTATAGCGCATAAATACGAAATGTTCAACTACTGTATCGAACGTAATTTGCTACGAATAGTAACTACCTACAACGAATAACACGATAATAATATTAGGTATTACATTGTACGGTGAACCAATGCAACGAAATAGTGAATTACGATATCATTACAGACTAATCAAATGAATAATATAAATATCAATTCAGATTCCTGAAAAATTCACTACATAAATACATTTTATAATATACCTACTTGGAAGCTAAACCGTGGTTTAAATATTGATCTGTTGGTGGAGAGAGGCTGGTCAAATCTACACCAAACATGAAACAAACCCGCGGGGTCACGCCCTCCCACGGCTACGGTGATGTGATGAAAGTCATCAATTTCCAAAATATAAGCTTATGTAAACACATATTCAATTCATTCAATACGATGACGAATCATGTCGGCTTTAATTGTTATGTTATTCGATGATATTGTCTATAAACTATCACCCACTATTTTGATCTGTATGAGAAATAGTATTTCGTGATTGGTAATGAATATTATATTGTATAATAACAATTATAGAATCAGTATGGGAGTTACGTTGTTATTTGCCGGTTGAAATGAGTTACGTATTTTGTACTGTTGAGCGGATTTTAAAGATACGAGTAAACCAATTTTAAATAATCATATCAAATAGGTGCATCAAACTTATGAGATTAAATTAATTACTTAGGGCTGAAATCAGTAGGTAAGTACCTACGTAAACTATTTGAATTAATTTGAAACTATTCCGAGTGAAAAAATGACACGAGCGAAAATAGCAGTTTCAGCTTTAAAAATAATATAAATTAGTTGGTCTACTGAAGGTCAAACTAGACTCATGGGCCCCCATAAGTAAAATTTTATTAGGGGAGGGGGTAAAAAATTCTCAAATGTAAGACAGTTAAGATTTAATGTTATTTTCACATGTAAATGTAAATATGTCATTGTCATGCCTATTTGTTGAACTACAAGTTTATAATATTTTTTACCCAAGATGAGGGGGCAAGTGCCCTATCTTGCCCCACCAAATGGGAGCCCGTGGTTACGCTATATCTTTTGGCGGAATATTGCCTATTGAAAAGAAAAGGATTACCTATGTGATTTAAAAACAAGCTCTTAATAATTGTATGTTGAAGTGGCAGAAAATCTTGTTAAAATGATTGAAGAAT
The DNA here is from genome assembly GCA_009835225.1 of Aphis craccivora. Classification (NCBI taxonomy): domain Eukaryota; kingdom Metazoa; phylum Arthropoda; class Insecta; order Hemiptera; family Aphididae; genus Aphis; species Aphis craccivora. The sequence goes on along the minus strand of VUJU01000314.1, from coordinate 4,468 downwards.
TGTTTTATTTAGAAGTATAAAAAAGAGAGCAAGTGGGTACCACTCGCTACTATAAAAATAAAAAAAGTAAAGTTTATCTAATAACTTATTTGGTAGGTAGGTAGTTATGGTAGAAATAAAAGGGGCTTAGATCTGTTGAGTAAATAATGTTTGGGGGGAGGATTGAGTAGGTACACATTATATAGAGCTAAACTTTATTATGATGTAGGTACTGAGTACCTATGTTTTATAGAATGAAGAACTGAAGACTTATAGATCTAATTATATACATTTATTAACTGTGGAGTCGTCAGAGGTCCGACGGCTATTATATTGCATAAACATTTAACTATTTAAGATACAGGTAAATAAATTTTACGAATCAGTTCTTAACGAATAATAAATATATTTATTTTTACCTATAATAGGTACCTAAATAATAAGAACTAATAAGTAGGTAATGGTAGTAACAGTGTTGGGGAAGTTACTGTTTTTTGGTAATTAAATTGCATTAACTACTAATTCCTTATTAAAATTATAACTAAATTATTTTTAAGTTAATTTTTTTTTAGTCGGTAAAGTTACATTTTTTTTGACTTTTAAAAGTAACTCAATTTCAATAGAAGTTACTTTTTTTTCAAAAATATCTCTGGAGCTTAATATATATAATCATGTGTTCAATACGACAATACATAAAATAAATATTAAATAATGATAATCAACAATATGAAATTATTAACAAATACTCATTTTGCTACACATTAAATATTAAACTTTTTTTCAAATTTATTTTAAACAAAAGTGCATTTTCAAAATTACAGTCACTAAATTTAAATCGCTTTTTAGTGCATGTATTAAACCAAATAAAGTAGCGATTAATTAAGTAATAATTACTACAAAAATGAAAAAAGTAACTTAAATAACATATAAATTACTTACAATAAAATGTAATTAAATTACCATCAAAATACTAACTTACTCCCCAAAATTGGTTTAATTATATTGGCTTATTATATTATAAGGTAATAGGTATATATAGTATGTTTTGCGCCGTGGAAGTAATAATTATGCGAAAGCAGTTCCCACGAAGCCGTCGGTTCCAAACTTGGAAAAAAGTATGTTTTACGTGATATAGGCAGGTGCGGATCTAGAAATCACAAATGGAGGTGGCTACGTATTGTAATTTACAAAAAATCATAATATTTTTTTTAAGTAATTTCACTTTAAAGCCCCTTAGCCCCCCCTCAGATTCGCGCCTGGATATAGGTATAATATTAATGTTGTTTCTTGTTAATGTTATATAGGTACCTACCTAGTACCAGTAGTACCTACATAATACATATAAATAAAACGAAAACAAAATATTATTCACCGTATTTTTATTTTATGGTAAATTGGTGGGTCTAAAAAGGTGTATATCAACAGTTTAACGTCGAGGCAAGTTTATCAGTGATAAATGTTAAGTCATAAATCATTATTATTTATTAATTTTAATTAAATTGTATTTTTGAATCCAATCTCTTTTATTTGCTATTAACGATACGGATTCCTGGGATAACTTTGTTGTGAATTTATTCGTTTATAAAATATTGTTAGGTAGGTATCTAGGTACCATTCCTCATTTTTTCATTGTTCATTTCTCACAATCGAAAAGCACACTATAAATTATAATAACTTATTGTATCTTATTTGAATAAAATATTATTAAACTGTCGTTATTTTATAAATATAAATATTATACCATTATAAGGTTATTAATTCATAACGACTAGTATAATATTGACATAGATACAAATGCTTTTTGAAATAAAATGTCAAACCTGAAACTGGTTCAGCAAGTTGCACTTAAATGCTGAATCTCGGATTAAGATCGTTAAAAAAACAATTAAACCCCAATATTCCCTAAATTATGATTCGTACACGATTAAAGTGATGATTAGAAGTTCGTAAATATTAGAATTAGGTATCTAAAGGATTAGTAAATTAGGCCAGCGGTTCTCAACCTGTGGTACCTACGCGTACCACTAGTGGTACTTGGTAAGCTCATATAGGTGGTATGCGAAGAAAATCTCCCTTTATAAAAAACATATACGGATATACTATACGTATTATACATTATCAATAACCAAAAAAAAAAGGCAAAAAAAAATGGTCAGATGGTACTTAAAAATTTTTAAACTGTGTAGGTGGTACGCGAATACAAAAGGGTTGAGAACCGCTGAATTAGGCAATACATATTATATTAGGACATCTACAAAGATTGTATCCCCATCATGACTCAATAAACGCCACTGCATTTTTCATTCAATCATTCATAATTCATATTTTCATATTCACATTTTTGTGTGACTACTTTTATTGTTTTTTTTTTTTTTTTTTAATTTTCTAAGTTGTAATCAAATTCTTATGATCTTAATTTTCATAATTTCATATATGAATATACTTGATATAATTTTCTATTTCGATTTTGTTATAGTTTTAAATAATATAATATGATACCTACAGATTTCAATAGGTACCGGTTTTAATCACTACTTTTTGGTTTCAGTAAGTATTTAGTTCAGAGTCAAATTGAGGGAGCTTTAGAGGACTATAGCCCTAGCCCCTAGGCCTTCAAAATATTAATAAGCAAATATCTATTTATATAAATACTCTCAACAAATACTATTACTATTAGCACATACTTAAAATAAATAAGTACACAGGCCCGTATTTAAGGAAGGGCTCGGAGGGGCATTTGCCCCTGGCAGCAATATTAAAATTAGATTTAGGGGCAGCAAAATATTGAAATGGTTAAAAATTAAAAATTTATTTGTAGTTCATTTTACCTAATGAGTATAATACAAAAATATAATATATAATTAGTATAATAAAAAAATTACTATATTAATATAATTATACCAAAATAGATTTTGAATTTAGAATGTTAAGCATAGTCATCTATAACCAAAATGATTGATTACGATGATATTATTAAATCATTTGCATCAAAACAATCTCGCAGAAAAGTTTAAGAAAAGTTATGGAATTAAAATTGAATATTTTTATTTTTTAAGTTGTTTTATTATTTTTGAGAATGTTTTAAATAATATATTGCTTATTAGTTATTACTTATTACTGAGTTTTATTTTATATTAATGTACATATTTACTACAAATACAATTGTGTAGTATCAATAAAGTAAAAAATTTTTTTTTTTTTGGGGGGGGGAGACGGCAAATTTTATGTTGCCCCTGGAGGCAATTTTTGTAAATACGGGCCTGTAAGTACATTTAATAGCAATATGAATACGTCATATACTTAGTAATAGGTATAGGCTGACAGTCGACAAGCTGTTTCCAATCAGAATCGTTTTTTCAGATAACTGTGATTACTGTGACTTACTCAATGATGAGGCACATTGATACACTTGACAGTCTCGACACGCCCTAATATATCCTACCTACAGCAAAGTGGTCACTTACCTATTTCCTTCAATTTTGTAATTTTGATTTGTTATATTTCAAATTTAGTTTTAAAATCAAACACACATTTCATTAGCTATTAAAAAAACATAAAGACGTTTAAGTGGGTACCTAGGTCATAAAATATACATTCGCTGTAAAATATTAACTAGTTATACAGTTATTATTATAAGGTACTGGTACAGATACAATTATCATAATTATTATAATTATCATCCCACCAATATTATACATATTATAATTTATAAGTATATTTTATGGCTTGTATAGTATATATTATGTATAGTAAATGTCTAAATGATTCGATAGTATAAGTAACAACTAACAATATGATGAATGCCATATATTATTATACGAATTTCATAGTAATAATAAGTACATAGTAATATTTTTAATATACTTCATCTTAAATTAGTAGAGTAAGTAGATAGTTTAGTAGGTACCTAATTGTAGTAACCAGTCGGAAACTAGGTATATATTTTACTTGCCTATGTTTCAGACTTCGACTACTTCTAAAACCTAATAGTTATTATCAATGGCTGTTTTTTTCCGTAGGACTCATATTTAAATTTGAGCTTACTATTAATTCGTCCAAGGTATGGTTAAAAAATGTTAGGTATATAGTAAGTACTGTAAAGGTGGTACACTTTTTTATTTTTCGTAATGCACAAAGTGTGTCGTAGTACACACAAAAATAGCCATTGGACTCATTATATTAAATCGTAGCAAAAAACTAGCAACATGCCAACATATAATATTTATCATACAAATGCTGAAATACATAATACTAATACATTTTGTACATATATAGGTATAATTAAACCTAAATGAATAATTGAATGAGCAGAAGGTAATTGATTTAATGCTGTTATACTGTTATAGTATTAAATCGATACCTACAATTAAAATAATACATACCCAGGGCCGCATTTAGGGGGGTGCAATGGGTGCGATTGCACTGGGCGGCAGATTTAAGGGGCGGATGTGGACTCCTGGAAAAAGTGCCAATGTGTAATTTGTCCTAG